>BMAW01025273.1:22561-44608 GCA_019974015.1 Nephila pilipes
ATATATATATATATATATATATATATATATATATATATATATATAAGCGAAATATCACTGACTGACTCCTCACGAGATCTCTAAGACTATACAATCGATTGACTTGCAATTTAGGATATTTACACATTTTGCGATGTAGACGCTCACCAAGAATGGATTTTGTGGAATTCTTATCCAAAATGTAATTTTCATGCGTTAATATTTTTAATCCATCTGTTATGTAATTTTGCCGACTTTATCGCCGAAAACGATATGACTGACGCCCAACGGAATATATATTTTTTATATGTATATTGTGTATTGCTAGCAATTAAGTTTAATTGGCGAGATATGCGCGTGCGAAATAGAAAAATACCAAATATTTTAATATTGAAGCGTTGATTGAAGATTGGCAAAATTTTGGCGAAGAGGCTCTTTATGCGAAATTTCGTGCAAGTCGAAAATAGGAAACGTACATATTTAGCAATATAAATAAATGAATTTGGAGTTCCACGGTTGGTGAAAGTGTAGTTTAGCTCCAAGACTTAGTGGAACTTTGAAAAATACTCTCATTTTGACTTCTTATGTAGTAGCGCACACGCAAGATAATCCGCTGAGTAGGATATATTGTAGGCCTGTCATATATAATGTAAATGTTGAGCCACGAAATTCGTACATTTAGCGATTTATCACCAAATATCTTACACCGCCAAGTCGAAGCATTTCAATGACCTTACATTGTGAATTTTGAAAAGCTATACTATGGTAACCCCAGCTTATTTCCGCCCGCTTTGCTGAGCAAAAGATAATTTTTTATTTTTGTGGAACCTAGACGTAAGTTTTAAATTTATGAGAAAAGTATTTTATTATTAATAATGATTGATAAATTACATTTGTAAATTTAAACGCAATCTTACGAAGATATTGAAGTTGGCTTTTAACAATTGAATAATAACGGTATGTTATTCATGGCATTAATAAAAAAAAAGTAAGTAGCTGTCAAAATACTTATTTTGATGTATGTATTAACTGAAACCTAAGGTAAATACTATACAAAAGTTTTGTTTCTGTATTTTGGCATTTTTTAGTTTTTTGGTTTCTAGGAAATAAATGCTTTTGTTTTTCACCAAATATCTTGGAGTAATTCTTGATAAAAAAAAAAAAAACTCACGTTCGAACAACACATAACACAATGTATTAGTAACTCCGAGCCAGTGCGTGTTCGGTTTACCCCCTAATTGCTCGGAATTCAAAATTAAATATCTGTAATAAGTTGCTTATATATACTCTGATTCTCAGACATATCCTAACTTACAGCTGTCCCATTTGGGGTTTCGCTGCCAAATCACATATTATTAAATTTGAAAAAGCTCAAAATAATATCATCAGACAAATAGTAAACGGTAGATGGTTCATGAGAAACACAGACGTATAATCCCTTATTAACTTCCCAACAATCAAACAAATCATTCAAACAATTTCACTTAAATTCTTTAATAATCTCATGACCATCGATAACGAATCTCTCCTTAATATCTGAAACAATGATCCTGATTTAAAAATTAAAAGACCAAAAAACATTCTATTAAACTTGTAACTAACAAAGGCCATTCCCCTCACGCAAACACTTTAATTTTCACACATTTATTTATGTTTTCAACCACCAGATGTCTCTAGCTATGCTAGAAACTCCTACCTCGTGTAAACCACATACACACACTGAATGGCAGCCTCACCATTGGCGGCTGATAGGTCAGATATATATCTTCCTACTCCCCTCTGATCAACTCAGATCAGCTACTCAGAAAGATTCCAGCCTCTGAGTAACCTTTCATCATATTATTAAACAACCAAATGCTTTTTTTTAATTAAATTCATTAATTTCTTTTCCAAATTTTATACAATATTAAATTTATTAAATTCAAAAATGCAGTTCTGGGCAGGAAAAGCCGAAGTAAAGCACTTTTTTAAAATTCTGTACCTGACATGGAGATTAAGAGTATAACACTCAGGTGCTCCAGTGTGATCCCGTCAACTAGGTTTTTGTTTTTTAAAATGGCTGGATATCTTATAGTTTTCAGAATACAGAATTATTTTTAATGCTATGATTTTTTAAAAGCTATTCTGTCTATTAAAATGCAGTTCTAGATATGCTGCTAGCGTAAGAGTTATCGCTTTGCAAAAATGATAACGCAATACGGGTGACTTTTTGCTAAAATTTTTTATTATACTTTATTTTTTTGTTAGTATTTTTGTTGAATTTTTAAATAATTTGATTTTAAAAAATTAATTTCGGTTATATTTTTTAACTTGAAAAGTATTTCATTGTAGGTTAATACAAATTGATTTTTTACATTTACTTTTCAGTTATAGTTTCTAATAATGGATGTTAAATATATTTGGATAGATGGAATACCTACTCCTTTCAAAGTTTTTAAAATTCCTGGCGACGGAGCATGTTTATTTTCGTCTCTGTCCTTGCTGGTGTTCATGACATATCGATGGCGTATAAAATGAGAAATATTTTTGTTTATCACGTGTTTAAAAACTGGGATCTTTTTAAATGCTACACTCAAATGCTATCTGGCTTTCCTTATAATATAAACGATTTATATTTTACCAAAATGTGTAAACCAAAAAAGACTGGATCTATTTGCGAAATTATGGCTGCGGCAGAGCTATTTCCCTATCAGTTCGAAGTGTATCAAGGTGTCTGCCTTATAGCTTTTGTTGGTGAAACAGTTCAGAGAAAAAAAAAAAAGATTACGTTTTACGGGAAACTATAATAGTGGTCATTTTGATGTTTATATTGAAATAGTTGGATTAACATATAGAAGTAAAGTTAATCTTGGTGACGATAATGAGAAACAAAATGAAAAAAATGTGTTATCTTTAGTGTTTCTGCCTCAAGAAAATGTATATATGCTACTTTCAAAGACTCAATGAATATCTAACATTGATTGATAAAGTTCAAATGAATCGATTATTAATTATGTAATATCTCTTCAACTAAATAAAGGTAAAAAAATGAAGAAAACATTTACAAATTCAATTAGATATGAACACGTAAGACAAGCTGCTAAAAGTATACTCAAAGTCATCTTGAAACACATAGAGAAGCTGCTTCAAAATATACTAAAAGCCATCCTCAAGTACATAGAGCAGCAGTACGAAAATACTTTTCTAATAACCTCCATGTGAATCAGGCAGCTGTAATTAAATACAATGAAAAAATATCAAAAGTTAAATTAGTGCCATGGACTTCTAAAGGTTTGGTTTTAAATATATATATATATATATGTGTGTGTGTGTGTGTGTGTGTGTGTGTGTAACAGATATTGACTATTCAAATGATAAAATCGCCAAAATCGGAAAACGTTTGTCCTGTTTGTGATGCCATGCTCTAAAATTGATAGAAGAACATCCAGGAATGTGCTGCAGTGGTGATCAAGTCCAGCTTCCTGCTATTATATCCTACCCTGAACCTTTGAATAGTCTTTTTAACCATAAGGATCAGCTTTCAGAACATTTTATTTCTATAATTATTTTGGAACCACGGTCAAGTGACGAGAACGGCACCAGAACTGGCACCCCCGTCTACTAACATCCACATCACGGGAGGATTTTGGGCCCCGATAGATTTAACGTGCATCAGCCTCGGCTACACGTCGGGTCTTTGGCGGCCAAGGAACGAACCCCCGACTGAACGAAAACTGCCGGCCACGAGTCCGAAACCTAGATCACTAGGCTACCGAGGCAACCGAAAGATTGGAACACCAATAATTCTGTTGCGTAATTTAAATCCTCCTAAATTATGTAACGGCACCAGACTCAAAGTGAAAACTCTAAGAAAAAACTTTATAGAAGCGAATATTTTTACAGGAAAGTATGAGGGTGAAAATGTATTCATTCCAAGAATACCATTAATTCCATCAGATTATCATTTTGAATTTAAGCGTTTGCGGTTTCCAGTTAGAGTTTGCGATGACTATCAATAAAGCACAAGGGCAGAATGTGAAAATGTAATCATCCTTCAACATAAAAACGAACGAAGAATGTTGTCTACAGATAAGTTTTGGAAATGTAGGTATATTATTTCATATTTTCTTATATTTAACTATTTCTAAAATTAGAATAAGATAAAATAATAATGAATGTAACAATTAAGATAAATAAATTGATATAATAAAAAATAATAAAAAGTAGTTATCACTCTGAAAAATTGCTATGCATTCAATATAAAGACAATAGAAATGTAATACAAAAAAAAAAATTAATTTAACAGGTTTAAAAAATTATATATAAATGTATTTTTATTTTTATGTTGGCAATTTTTACATGGTTTTGGCCTACTGAGGACCTGCCATGTAGAATAATGGGAACGCATTGCACCTCACAGTACCTCATCAGTGATGCGGAATTCTGTTCAACGACAGATTTACTGACTAAATTACATTTCCATTGATAAACTATTAACAATTAAATACTTTTCTCATATGTTTGAAAGTCGTGGATAACCATTATTACAGGCAATCAATTTCTAAAAATTTTAAATTCAGATCATAATTATCATTTGAAAATTGAAAAATTTCTTGATATTTTACATATAGATTCCAAAATATAATATCGTCTGCCCAGTTGAGCGGGCGGGTATCAGCTAGTATATATATATATATATATATATATATATATATATATATATATATATATATATATATATATATATATATATATATATATATATATATATATATATATATATATCAACACATGAATGAGTACGAATCAAAACTAGGAACATCAATTATATATGGGGAAAAAAAATATAGAAAGAAAGAAATATAACATCTTTAAGCTTAAAACTGGCTTTAGGCACATTTACTGGCTAAACAATATTTCTAAGATAATTAACTGTCTTTACAGAAAAAAATGTTATAACTGAAATGGAAAAAAAACCATAAATAAAGCATCAAGATTTGTAAAAACATTTAAGTAAGATATTTATGTAGGGTAACAGATACATATTATATTTGTATCTAATTTAAATGGTTAAAGTGAAAATTAAATATTAAATATATCGGATTAAAATAAGTTTAAAAAAATTTATATGAGAAGTAAAACTTACTACATTTACATAAAAATCTCGCCTAATGGTAATTAAGTTAAAGGTAAGGTTGGTTGAGCAATGTCTCACATCATAGTGAAACAATAACAACGCAAAAAAAAAAAAAAAAAAAAAATTTAAAAATGAATTTTAAACCAATTGAATAAGGTTATTCATATAAAAGTTTATATTTAATTGAAAACTATATTTAAAAACAAATCTAGATTTGTAGTTATTTTATATTAAGCTTTTCTGAACAAAATTGTGAGTAATATCTGTTCATTGACATTTTTCTTTGATTTTCAGTGTTATTGTATATATCTTGCATTTAAGCCACAAGTGGAAAATTACGTGAATTATTTTTTACAATTATGTTTCAAACATACTGAGATTTAAAGAATGCTACAATGAAGGTATTAATTAATTTGAAACAAAAATGTATCCCTCTTATTGTATATATAACTAAACATTTTATTGTGAGCTCTTTGTTTAAAAAAATACCTAAATATTCCAATTCTTTTTCCGTAAAAACTTGAATACAATACACATTTTTCCACATTTTGGTCCTTAAAAATGAGGGTGCGTTTTATACTTGTGTGAAAATTAAAAAAAAAAGAAGACCTTTTTAAAAATCAAACAACAAACGTGAGTGGTTGTAAGCGTTTGTTATAATACTTGCGCTAAGCAGGTGTTCTTTTACACAAACGGTAACTTACAATACATGTCGCACACGCGTTCGTTTAAAACAGCTCTTTTAAAATACTCGGTTGTTGCTATCACAAAAGTTTATTATTTTATTTATTTAAATTCTTAATAATGTCTTTAATTTTAAATTTAAAATTTAAGTTTTTCCAACGAATTTGATGGTTCGTTGTTTTTTTTTTTTTATAAAAATTTCAATTGTGTTAATAAATACTTGTGCTATTTTTAAATAAAATGTTGAAAACTTATAGATGCGTATTATATTCTAATTTTAATTTTTCCCAAAAGTTCAGTGTTAAACCAAGCACGCATATTATACATGTGAGCGTATTAAATTTAAAATTTTACTTTAAATTAATATAATTGTGTAAAAATGTTAATACTCAGGTTAGAAAATATAATATAGAGTTTAAAATATCTTTCTTTGTTATTTTGCAAAAACATAACGACATATATGTACCTCAAAACTATTATGATCAATTTACATTTTTTATAAGAATATAAACAAATATTGTATTAATTACTTGCAGACCTAACTTGAGTTAGACGTCTATTATTTTATACACCTAATTAATAGGCATAAATTGGTTCATTTTTAATATATTTGATTATATCAACACTTTTTTCAACTTCTCATTTTGTCAATGAAATTTGCGCAATTTGCAATTTCTCATATGTTAATAAGTCATATGCTATATTTTGTGTTAACTTTTGTAATTTCTTACCAGCAAAGTAATTTTATATGTATTTCAACCTTTAATTACTGTTCTAAATTTAACAGGAAATATGTGAAAATTTGGTATGTGGAATGCGAAAAATTTAATATTATTAATATTATCACCATTTTCTTTATCATGCAATTGTTCTATGAAAAATGTATTTATGAATATCATTGAATTCTCTAAAAAAAGTTATTATTCTCAAGAGGCTTATGATTAAAATTAAAATAGAATTTCTTAGTTGTAATAACATAATTATTAGATACTTTGTCTTAATAGCTAGTAATAAATCACGGAGATTAATAACAACTCTTTTATTAAATATTTCATATAAATATCTTCATTATTATTAATAATTATTTTAATGGTTAACTTTGTACCATTATTTCAGCACTTTTAATTAAGCTTTAGAATCTAGTACAATGCATATTTTTTTTTATAAAAGTTAAGTCCTACAGAATGTTTAGTAGAAATCCATCGAACTTTTCTCCATTGAAATAGATATCTGTGAGAAGTACAAAATTGTTGAAAGATGAATGTATATTTAAAACGTATTTAATGTGTTAATAAATCTAAGCTATACATCCAGAAATAATTCCTTTATTTTCTTCATCATCAAATATGTATTCGAAATTCATTTACGAAACAGATACTCGTATACAAGGCTCGTAAATTTTACCAGTATTGGGATATAGATTACCATGTTTCGCATATAACTTTTTTTGCTTTCTGAGTTTCTGATTTTTACTCTGATAACTATAAGTTAGTGCAAAAGATTGTAAAAATGTTGCTCGTAATTAATAGAAATATGTTATATTAGTAGCTATATATTCGTTGTATTCAAATTGGTCAGAATATTCAACAACGTAAACACATTATTCAAATAATATTCTTGAATTGTGAAATTCTTAATATATTGTGATTTTTAAAGTTATAGAAATGAAAAATAATTAAAAAAAAACTTATCATTTATATATATTAAGTAAAAATTAGTATTACATTTACTATCCAATCAATTAGAGAAATGTATATTTGGGCATGCGTAAAGAAAGAAACAATTATGTATATATAAAACAAAGCTTTAATTTTCTATTCTTTTTCAAGGTCTTTTCTAAGACCTTAAAATAACTAAAACATAACTGACTAGACCTTCAATGATTTTTTTTGAAGTTTTAATCTTTAGCTCCTGTCAGCTCTTACTTCACTGAATTTTTCCAAAACAAATAAAAGTACCATTTATTTCGAGTAGAGGGAAGAAATTCGTGATCAACAACGAAAGATTTTTTCTCCACTTCGACTTTCTACTATCGTTTGTTGTTTTGTTCCCTAAATTCAGTTGTGTTAGATATTGGAGCAAGTGTTGTTTAAAAAATAACCAAAGGAAAAAACTTTCTTTTTTTAAGGCTTGTTCTGATCGTGCGACAAATTACTCTTCTGCTTTCTGTCATTTTAAAGGTCGGTCAAGTAGAAAATGTTTAAAATGAAAGAACAGAGAAGGGCAGATTATTAAACTTCGGTTTAAATTTATTTTGTAAGACTTTGTTAGATATTTATTGGTTTTTACTTCATTCAACATGAACCACTAGTTTTTATTGATATAGAGTAAGTGGTAATTTAATTTCTTCCGTTAGATCTCCTCAGTGATGTGTTCAAAAATAATTTACAGGAAATAAAATTGCAATTTATTTATGCCCTTTAATTTTACGAATCTTAACTGTTTAGAAGACAGATACGATGTGACGATGTACATATGTTTAACAAAAAATTAAAAGAATTATTAAGGAATGTGATAAATGATATAATTAAAATCTTTTGAAATTATATTTTTTTTCTTAATATATTTCATAGTTAACTTACATTAAATTATTTTATTCAATATCTATAAAATAAAATATTATGATGGTTTTATTTTTGTGTAATTTAATTCAGAAGGAAGATATGAATTCTTGATGCAATCATAGAAGTAAAACTATTCTGAGAAAACTTCATCAATGCATAGTTTTTTAAGTTAATCGTTATAAGTATTTTTCTTTCTTCTTTCCTCAATCATACAATTACTTCTTAGTAGCTGATTTTGAATCTTTCGATTTTTCGATTGCAATTGTCACTGGCAATTATTTTGTGTGTTGAAGACCTAATAAGTGAATATATGGGAATGGAAACTTATCTTCAAAATCAAGCAACGAATATTAACTTTGAATGACTACAAAGAGATCTTTTACATGTTAAAGATTGAAATAAAAGAAACAACACACTAGCATGCGTGTTTGGTGCTAGAATAAGCCAAGTAAACAAAGTTTCATTTGATATTATTTCTCATTTAACTTTCTTTATAAGTGAGTTCTAATAAATTTAATTAATGTAATTCTGTTTTAAGTTCATTACTTTCCACTTAAGTTAACTATTCAAGTACATATATAAAAACTACTTTCTGATTAACTGACTATTATTAAGTTTAATTAGAAAATACTTAATTTTTATAGTTATGTTTAATTATATATTTATTCCTCAATGCATTCCATTCAAAATATATATGATACTCTATAACATAGCCTTCTGATAAGTTGTGAATTTCTTGTATAATATTTTCAGTTTCTTTTTCTTTAAGCGTTATGTTTCAAAGCTGCGATTTTAATTTAATGTAAGATATATTTTTCATTTCAAATATATTTAAACTCAATACTCGTATAATAGAACCAAATATGAATTGTTTGCTTAACATCACATAAATTCTTTTTTTTGTAGTTTTTGAACAATGTAACTCGTATGTTTATTTTATAAGATTGGAAAAATAGAAAACAATTTAATAATATTAAATTTTTTTAATAAAATACATATATTTTGTACATTTGTATTTTATAAAACCATTGTTTAATGAAAATTTAAATTACTTCTCAATACCGAAGCACCGAAATTTATAACTATATTAAATGGATCATATCTTAAGTAAATGGAATGTTTTTTTAATATGTTTTTGCTTGTTTAAAAGCTTGTTTCGCAAAATTATCTCTAAATATTCTTATATATTTCTATTTTCCAAAAATTTATTTCCATGATACTTAGTATAATTTATTATTCTTGCTATTCTTTGATCCTACTTTCACTATAGCATGCCATACAGGCCCTCATTCAGAAGTTATGGCCTTATGGAAACCTGTTTTGCTACCGTTCCTTTTGCCTAGAATTATTTTTTAGCAAGATAATGCCAGACCACAAACGGCACATGTTGCTATAAACTGTCTGAAAGCTTGACAAACACTTCTTTGGTTAGCCATATTTTCTCCAATCGAGTATGTCTGGGATAGGATACGAAAGAGACTAAATCTATCAGGGAATATTGATGACCTAAACCACCAATTGGAGCACATTTGGCAAGAAATACCGCAGGAGACCATCAAGGAGCTTTATCACTTTATGCCACGTCGAGTGGCAGAGACTAGAGACGGGTCAACACCTTATTGAAGTCGTTACTTTGTAACTATGTACTATGTTTCTCTGAAATAAATCATTCAATTTTTCAGAAATTTTAATCATTTTCTATTCTGTACATAATTTTCTTATCCGCCAATTCTTTTCACCATCGGACAACTCCTTCTTATTACGTTGTTGTTGTTTTTTTTGTTATAGAGTATATATATATATATATATATATATGGAATACATAAAATATTTGAAATGTTAAAGGTCCTTTTCGAAAAATAAAAAAGATACGATAATTAGAAATGCTATAAGCATAATACTGAAAAAATAACATTTTAAAGCATTGGCTCATGTATTTACATATATCTAGATTTGTAATTTGATCCATGTGTATGTTTATTTCCGAAGTTTTATTTGGATATCATTTTCTTTTTTAGATAAATCTTTACAGTGTTAATGACTTATTAATATTTAGAAAATTTATTGAGTATCTTTTTCTTCAAAAGAATCTAGAATTTAACAGTCTTTCATATCATATCACCTATTATTCGTTATATTTGGTTTTGCCAAAGCTTTCTTCTAAGCTGTGGGAATTTCAGTATATATAGGAAATTGTGTGAATTTTGTTAAGATGATTCTGAGTATATTAATATGTCTAGCAACTCCTATTTGAATGAGATTTTAATATTTATTTAGTAGGTAATTGTGTGTCATATGTTGTGCATACATGCTATAGGATACAATATAGATCAGGCCTGTCCAAACCAAAATACTTTGCGGGTCACTTTTGAAACACATTTTGTTCCGGGGAACCGCATTGAAACACATTTTACAATGGCGATCCGCATAATATATATATATATATATATATATATATATATATATATATCTGTGTGTGTGTGGTCGCAAGTGTTGAATTCGATACCGATTCAAATATTTACGTAAGAACCTACTACAGCTTTTCCCTTTCCATTCGTGGAATGCGACTAATCCTACTAAGCCTCATTCAAATAATGAAGAACATTCTGTGAAAATTTAATAGAAATTACATTTCATTGAATTAAATATATATTCTCACAATCACACAAAATATAATTTAAAAAACCGTTACAGAATAACACAGTTACAACATAACGTTGTCGATAAATTCTTAGCGGTCAAGAGACAACGAGCAGACAGTCTGTCTGGCATAATACATTTCTTCGACAAATATATTAGGCTTGGTGCATACAGACTGGCTACAGATATTTCGCTATTTCCGCATGTCGCATTCATTTCCTGTGTCTAGTAATGCACACCAGCGCTCTTCAGTAAGTTTGCTGGTTAGGTATGCATTATGTATCACCCAAACGCTTCAGATGGCCCGTAGGCCTTTTAAAACTAGCTTTGCAATAGTTTCTGAACAAGATTAGAGAATAAAAATTGTGACGATAGTTGAATCAGTTAAAGATATATTCCCATTGTAGTAGGGTATGATATGAGTGACTAAGGGTGGAATCTTCTTTAGTACTTTTATGTACAAAAAAAATTTAAATCTTTAATCAGATAACCCTGCCCCACGGGCCGCGAGTTGGTCAGACCTGATATAGAAGAATGATTTTTGAAAATTTAAAACGTTATTTTGAAAGGATAGAAGAAAAACTTAAAGTACACAATGTTTTAAAATACATGACAATAAAAGAAAAAAAATCACGTGATTCAATGTAATTATCTAGACAGCTAAATTTTTTCATTACATAAATTAAATAAAACACTTAATTAAAAACATTTCGAAGAAAAATCTACTTTGAAAGGTTTTCATTTCGAAGTAATTAATTATTGAAGTTTCGTTTATAGAAAATACTTTATTAGATCAGATTACGGTTCTATATATTCATCAAAATTTGAATAAAAACATTACACTAATTATACGATTAATATTTTTCTTTCAAAAAAAAAAATAATAGAATGAAGTTGGTACTGGAGTATTGACTTCTGTTAATAGCAGCGTTTAATATAAAATTTATCAGTTGCTTATAAGACTTTAATATTAATTTGAATTTTTATCACTTTATCATTTACTTTTCCTCATACTGTTGACATTGAATCGCTTCTATACCTTTTTAGTGTTTTATAAAATAATTTAAATACAGTGGATGATTTGAGCTAAATATGTGAAAAATTTTACTTGGTGTTTTTAAGTTTTTTTTTTTTATTTCGTGATATTAATTGCATTTATGTGGAGCCTAGAGCTACACATATATTTATTTCATGCCAATGAACAAATAATTTGAATAATTTTAAATTTACATTAGTTAAAACTTACTAATTTTTGTATCAATTTCTGTGTTATCTCTCAAATCTTTGTGCGTTCTGGCAGAGTTTATTTCTTTAAGTATCATTATTATAATTGCTAATATGTATCACAAATACTTTGAACCTGTAATCCAAGAAAATGAAACTCATAATGATTTCAAATATAAATTATAAATAAAACTATTTTATTTAGTTTTCAATAAATTCTATATGTTAAAGCATTCTAATATTAGTAATGTAACTCAAAACGCTGCAGACATTTTGAGCTTTTGTGAATCTGCAAGGATAAAATTGTGTTGAAAGAATTGAATACCTGCATTATTTTCTCTAAGTATATCTCAGTAGGTAATTTAAACAAATATATTTCTATACTTTCAATCGCATTGAACTAATTCATTGCAGTGTCACTAAAAAAAAAATTTTTTTTTTATTTTCTTTGTCATTCGAATGGCATTGCCTCTTTGTAATTATCCTGAGAATGAGGACATCAGGTGTTCTTAGGGATGAAAGACGTCTTTGAGTCAACCATCAAACCTAATTGGCGCAGTAGGGAAGAAACTACGAATAGGTGCTTTAGTTCGGAATCAAATGTTAATGTACTCGTAAAGGCTTCAGATATAAAGTACATAATTTGGTAAAGAAATATAAGACAAAATAAATCTATTCAGAATATATTTGTTTAATATTTCCTATAAGTTGTAATTGTATAAATATGTTTGAGAAATGAATATAGTTTCCATTTAATTACGAAAATGATAGGCAATTTGTGGCTTGGAACATATTCATAATATCTTAAATGTACTTCGAATGGAAGTAGTTGCACTATAAAAGAACATTTTACTAGTTTTTATCTATACATTTAATTATATATATATATATGTATAATCAAATTTATCTATTTATCCTTCTGACTTTAATGTGATTAAAACTACAGAAAATTCATACGAAACAAAGATTTTAGATGTTAATTTAAAAACTGAGGATAATATAATTATTTGCAACATTTGAGATAAGAGATATCATTAATTTTTCCTATTAATAAAATTATTTTCTATAGTATTAATTTATCTTTAAATATATCTACAATGATTATATATGATTTTTTAATTAGAAATATAAAATTAGATCCTATATCTTCAAATATTCAAATCAACATTAATAATTTTGCATTTACTTGTGATAAAATTTATTATCCAAGTATTTTTTAAAAAAGAAACTTAAAATACAAAAGCTGTAAAATTGGTAAATCATATTTTTAGTTTTTCACAAATTTTGTTTCAAATTTTAGATATTTTTGAGAAATTTTAATAAAGACCTTCTTAGATTCTGTTAATATTTTTCTGATTTTTTTCTAATTTATTTATATTATGATTTTTTTATTATTTCAAATTTTAATTATATATATATATATATATATATATATATATATCCTCTTATATATATAGTTATATATATATTATAGGAAATTGCTGTGTTATACAGGTAATTAAGTTATCATTGCATTAACGTAAAAATGACGTCGATAACGATAACTCCAATACGTTTCAATGAAAAAGAAATGTCGAACTGGTTTCTCATATACAAATTGAATTTGATTGGTGTGATATATAATTTTTAATACTAAGCACAGTCGTCGTTTTCAGTCCTGATCACTCAAACTAATCCTCTTGTAAGTGGCAAATTATTGAAACAAATTTTAATGTAATCCTCATTTTTTTTAAAAAAGAATTAAAAACAATTAATGTCATATTTTAACATTAATATATATATATATATATATATATATATATATTAATAACCTATAGCTTTTTATTTACATTTATGTCTTGTATTTATTAAGATTCAAGTACTTTTAAATCTTTTAAGATTTACTGACTACTTATAACCAGAACAGTTTTTGTATTGAGCATATGATTGTACATAAAATTTCAATTTAGTGAAATAAAAATATATTTTAATTTTTATGATTCGAATTTCCTTTGATTGTTTCACAAATATTACAATATGCTATAATTGCCGAAAGTATTTTTCGAAAAGAAATATATATTGTAAAGAAGAAACCTTATTTTATAATGTAGAAAATATAAACAATATATGGATAAAGTAGAAGAAAGTGCATCAAAATCTTCAAAAAAAATCACTTACTCAGATAAACACAAATTAAAATATATTGCTCCATGGTGTAGTTCGTTTACTTAAATTTTCAAATTCAATTTATAAGATATCTGTTTATAGGATTCTCATGAGTAATATGTAATCAGCAATTTGATATGTAATTGCATAACACCCTTTTCAATAACAACAGGAAAAAAATACCAAATCAAATAACACAGTTTTTTATTATCAATTTACATTTCCTTATGAGGTTGCGATATCCTAGTGGTCATAATCGCTTACTCGCGAACGTCAATTTTCATCGAGACGTGTATTCAAGCATTGATGTCATTAAAAACCAGCCATTGACTGGTAGCCTAATTGTAGCCGGGACTGATGCCCATTAAACCTGTCGTGTTTCAAAGACCTCCCGTTGGCGTGGAGTTGAAATTTGGAGAGGAGTCTGCAAGCTCAGATGTCACTCTCGTCATTTGACAAAGGTTCAAAATTGCTACATCCATCACTAATAACCCTATGTCTCCTGGGGGACCGATTTGTTGCTCTAGACCCATTGTGTGAGCTCGATCTCCTGGGACATTCTCCCAGTATCCTTCGTGTTGTTTCTTAGTGCGACATTAATAAACAATCACACCACAATCACATTTCTTTTTCAAACTTTTCACAGTTTTTTTTTCCACTTGTACAAATTATTCATGAGATCTATGCTGAGTTTTTATATTGTATTTCCACTGATTAGAAATGAAATGTGTCTTTTTTCAAATTCTTTTTAAGGAAAAAAAAAAAAAACAGAATTATATTTTAAGCTTCCATAGATTTATATTTAACTTAAAGTGATTTTTGATATTTTTAGGGCATGACTTACGAAATAATTAAAAGCTGGTTATTTTGCTCATGGCATTTTCTTCACATAAAATGTTTTTGCTCCTATCAATTTATACAAACATTTTTTGATATTTGTAATTCGAAGCAATATTCAAATAGAGTTTCCAATAAAGACTATTTGTTAAAAGTCATTAGAAATGTCTTAAAAATTATTTTAAAATCACATTGAAATGTATTGCTACATAAACATCATTGATTTAATTTAAGTCTGTGGTCTGCTACATTCAATCATTCTTTCTATAAATTATTTGGAACGCATTTAAATATTAAACAAATTTTTTTACACACTTACAACTTTTGAAGAATTTAACTAAATAATAAACACAAGTAAAATTCAAGTATTGTAATTTGGTTTATAGGTATTAGTAAATATGCACTACATGATGATACATTCAGAATACTTTATAAAATTTGAAATGTTATGTATCATTTAGTTTTAATGATAGCTACAATACCACATGCATTTACCTTAATACATAAATTATATGTAATTAAATGTTTACCTAATAACCACATAGATATATTTCCCAAAGAACAGAAATACTATGTAATGTAGGATAAATTCGATAGTAATAATTACAGCTTTAATTATATAGTAACTGTTAAAACATATAAATGATTTGTATACTTTTCATATTTATAGAAATCGTTTCGATATCATAAGTAAATATATATTATAGAATTGTCCAAGTTCGTTAAGGTTCGCTATTATGTTTAACGAGAATGTGTGTGTGCGTGTGTGTAGTTACCTTAGCACAAGTATGTAAACAAATATCATCAAATAATTGTAACGATAGTGTATACATTTCTGCCTCAAAGGCATACTCAGATAGCTTATATTTTTAACCTAATAAGGTAAATTTTCAAGTATATATACTGAAAAATATATTTATTTGTATTTTACCAAACACTTGAATACATTTACTTACATAGCATAGTTTTTTTTAAAAAAAATTCTTATAAAAAAAAGGATATATCCTTTTCTTCAGAATTGGTATATTTATGCTAACTGTTAGCTCTGAAATACCATTTTAAACTTTAAATTAAATTTAGAAAAAAAATACTGCAAAATGTTGAGAATCTTCCCGAAAAACTGCTTTTTAGGATGTATGGACTTTTTTTAGATATGATGTAATATAATAGGAAAAATATTGAAATGTATGGAAATATTTATGATTAATGTTTATATTTCTTCAAAATAATTGTAAATATAACTTCTTATTTAAATATTCAGCTATAAAATATAAAGATTATATATTATATAATTATAACTAAAACTATATGTTTTTAAATTCTAAGCAATCAAACTGCAAACAATTACATTTTTTCCCAATTTACCTATAATCAGAAATATTTCTAGTTAATAAACGCAAAAAAATATTTTAGACTGAATCTGAGTACTTTGATAAATAATGTATTTAAACCTGATTTAATGTTCGTATTTACAAGTATGTAGTGTAGTTTGGTGTTATTATAACCCAATTCAGAATATAATCATTTTTAGCATTAATGAAGGATGTCATTTAAAAATTAATTTAAGGAATAGTAAAGTAAGTGTAAATATAAATCAAATAATATGAAGTACCCAATAAAATAACACAATAAACCTGAAATTGAAGCTTACCTTTCTTTGTAATTTGGAGAGTAATATTTTTCATGAAATTTTCATATAAATTTCTTACATAAGTTTTTTATAATATATTAATTTTGTTGTCATTTTTTGATGGGAGAACTTGCACTTTGCAGGTCTTTTACATAATGTATTCTCAGTGGATTCTGTGGGTACGTTTTCACTTTTTGTTTGTATTATTTTTACTAATTTGAATGCTTCCTCATTTCTGGTAGGTATTGATTTTCTTCAAAGTGTGGAAAAATTTGTGTGTGTGAGTGAATTCCCTAATTCTTCCAAAAATAACCTTAGTTTAGACATATTTTTTCATTATTTTTGCTTTCTTTTGAAGTCCATAGGATAAATGCATTATAAACAGAAATGACAAACATGTTATAGAATACTATCATGGACTATCGAAATGTTTTTCTTTTACAAGTTTACTCGTTCAAAAGTTGATCAAGTGTATCAGCTATGTATCCTTTAGTTACACTATAAAACAATCTAATTTGTGAGGGGGGGGGTTCAAGTTTGCTACTAGCTCCTCTATCACGATGCAAAGTGATCACAAGAATAACATTCTTGCTCATTTTGGGTTGTAGCTTAAAACTGTTTGTCTTCTGTAAAATAAAATTTATGCACTTATTTGATATTTCCTCAGAAATTTCTAATTTAATTTTTTGTAATGGTACCAAGTATTGTCATTTTACATTTTAGAAGAAGTTACTCTAACTTTTAGAATGTCAAAAATTATCGCATGTTTCATTGCGTCCCGATTATAAATATAATACCCTGATTTTTCTCTGACATTTATCCTCGTTCTTTTCCGGCATAAAACTGTGTTTTTAGTACATAAAAAGTTTTACTATAATATTAAGTCCATATTCTTATACCATACCTAGATGGTTTACTTTGTATATACTGTTTGAAAGAACACCAGTCATGAATCGGCTATTTGTTCATCTACAATAACATCTTCAATCGGATAATATAATTTTGGTAAAATTTCTACTTAATTCTCCCAGATATTTCATACAGCAATCCACAGAGCTTCTTTGACGAGTGGATTTATTATCGAAACGAATAACTCTCTAAATGATGCAAATGGTTTCAAGGGACATTATCTCCCGCAATATGTTTTTGCCTGTATCTTCGTACCACAAGCATTTCGTTGCTTATCTATATGATTTGTAAATATCAGCTAATAATAATAATCCAATAAATGCTTGAAACTTTTCATTTTCAATATTTTCCATTCTTTTCTATACACTTTTCTTCCTTCAATATTTGTCATTTTTATTATTTCGTTTGGAATCGTGGAATTGAATACTGTCTGAAATACAATTTTACACCTGCTATTCTTGCTGTTGCATATATTGTGGTACTTGGAGTAGTTTTTATAATATTACCTGATTTTAATCGACCAGAATGGGGAATCGTATCAACTCTTCACTGTATTTCAAGAATATTGAACTGAATATTCTGTGAAATGTGCATGTATTGAATATCAATATCAAAATTATTGTCAGATTTGTCACTTTCAATTTCATCAGTTGTATGATTTTCATATTCGAATACATTTTCATCTTCACTGAGAGAGTCTTAAATTTTCTTAGTATATCAGCGTCACTCAATTTTCTAAAATTTTCTACTTATGTACTCACACTCAAAGGCACAACTACCTTGCAGGCTGTTTGAAACGGAAATAGAACAATAAAAAGAAATGTATCAACAGTTGCAAATGCTTTGGCTCCCAACCTTTTGACCTTGAACGTGCTCTCTTATCACGTGATCAAACACACATATCAACGAAACAAATTTCAATATGTATTGTTATTCTTTTCTGTTGATTTATTCCAAACAAATTTGAAAGTGTATGAATAAAAGTAATAAATCTTTTGAATCAGGTCATTATGAACCGTACAGTACATCACAATTAAATTGAAAAATATTCGTCGAAAATACAAATAAACATTAATCCTTCTCGGAGTATCTATTTACAATATTTGCTAACAAAGTAATGAAATTTTTTGAATATATTTTCTTACAGAAGTATAAATTCTTTTTCAGGTAAATAGACTCGAACAGAAAAGCAGGGTTAAATACAAATCGTTGGAAATTTATTTATTTTAATTCTGTGCTTTTTTTTTTTTTTTTTGGATTTAGCAGATATTACCGTTAACATTTACGTATATTTAAAGAGTGAAATCGGGCGATTCGATATATTCTGCATAAAATTCTTCGGAAATTAAAATGATTAAAACAATGAGTCAATTTGAAACATCATATATGAATCTATTTCAAGTCTAAATAATAATGCTATGTAATGAAGTACTATTTAGAATGAAAATGAGTTCAAATATTGTTTCTTAGAGAAAAATCTCTTAAAATGTTTTTACCTGGCTTCCTAAAGTAACACCCCCAATCAATAACTCAAGTGTTATTTCAGATTAAAAACATTTCAGATGTTATTTAATAAATAGTTTCCCAGGTCTATTTTCGAGTTCATTAACATTAAAATTATTATTCCTTTTTCTCTATTCTACGTGCTTGATAAGTCAGAAACTTTATTAAATATTTCCTCTCAAGCGAAAGTATTAAATCTTCATTTTGAAGTAATAGAATGAAATTTTAAGAGCATCAATATTTAATATAATCAATCATTGAAAAAAATTCTTTAAAATTCTTTTTTACTCCTAAAAATTCTAAGTTTAATTTTAAAGATACATACCTGCCACTCTAATTAAATGTATATCTTAAGCATTTAAAGACATTTTGCTTTTACACCCACGCACACTTTCTATTTTTTCTGTATTCGAAATAAAAATAAATTTGGGTACATATATCCTTCGACCATTCACACCAAACCGGGAAAAATGTCATCAAATGATGATTGGATTCGAAAATATTGGTGTAAGTATTATGAAAGAAAGTAAGTTCCATGAAAGAAAATGTTTGTTTTTAATTTGATAAGCGCATCTTTTTCCACCAACACAAATATATAATTTCAGCTATGAAATAGAAGTCTATATGCTCAGTTTAAAAAAAAATATTTTCAAACTTTATTTATGTTGATGGTTTAGTTTCAATATGTAATACATTTTCGCATTTAAGAAATGTAATGTAGTATGTGAATTTTCTCGAGAATTGTAATTCCCATACAAAAATAAATTACCTGAAATCATTAACCAATGTAATTTTCTTTGAATATTTTCTGTATTTTCTCTTTTAAAAAGTAATCTAATGTTATATATTGTTTTTTCTTATGATAATATGTTATACAATAAAACGAATTCTTAGATTAGACTTCCAGGACTTGTACCTAAATAATTATTATTTAGGAAACAGTCACCTTTATTCGTAAGTTTTTTTTATTACCTTACATATTCTCTACTAATATTTAGAAATACCAAACATGTCTTGCGCTTATTTCTAATTTAAGTGAAAATTCATGACTAAAATTAAAAACAATCTAAACATTTGAAGCTAATTCGTAATTAAGGAGAACATGTATTTATGTCTAATCATATTTTGCGTTTTATGGTCCTTTTTGAACTTGGATATGTGTTTAAATAGTTCTAAACAACCATTTCTGCAATTTGTCTCTTCTTAGTTCTCATTTTATAAAATTATGACTCTGTTTGTATGTATTCCTCAAATAAAAAATATTTTACATTTTTTTCAAACTTCTAGCGTATTTCTTTCTTGACAAAAAGAAATAGGATTTGTATGGTTTCAACTGTACACAAATAGGTTTATTTCTTCATTTTATGAAAACGTTTCTCCTACGAATACTCTTCTAAGAGGCTCGAACAAATGGTAGTCTGATGGTCTAGATAACAGAAATGATTCTTGAGGGCTACTTAGTGAAGTCTCTTTAATTTTCTTATGTTACACAAGTAGTACGGCATATAATCTTTTTTAGAAGGAGAACAGTATGGATCGCAGTGTAACATTTTTTGGACTGAATTATGCTTCAACAATGTTCAGATGTTCATAGTAACGAATTATATCATTTGAACATTGATTATTTAGAATATATCATTGAATATATCATTTTGAGACACATTATTTCCTTCGAATCCCTAAAATAACATGAGCTAGACCTTTTCCAGATAAAAAATTGATTTTTACTTTTAGTGGAGCAATTTCATTTTTTGACCACTAATTCTTAACGGACACCTTTTTCAGGGATGCAATGATGGACTTAAATTTGTCATAATTTATAAATGCACCTTTTCTTATGTTATATTGATTGGAATAACTTTGAAAAACTTTTGTTCTTTTCTACCTTTACGTTTAATTCTAATTTCTAGACATCCTCCATGCCGCAGTTTTTTGCTAAATTGTATGTTATTAAGAATGATGTGAATTGAACACTTCTGTAACTTATTCCAATTAATCTACTGTTCTTTAGTTATCAAGCATTAATATATTCTTTATCAAAAAATGTGTCATTATTTCTGCCAAGTCAAATGTGTTATTTAGTGCTAACTGTGATGAAATTTTAAACAACTGACCCCCCTTGCATATTAATAGTAAAAATATTGAGTCAATAGTGAACTATCTTTTAATCTCAGTGAAATGTACTAGATTTGAAAAATTATTCATTTCAAATTTAATAATTTTTTGTTCACTGTACAAACGTAGTACTTAGTATTTTGCTCATTGTGCTTGCAATTTAATACAATATCATAAGAAGAAGAAAACGATATCGTATTATTATTATTTAATATTTGAATACTCTATCATATTTGCCATGAACAAATATGTAAAAATCGTCCGTAAGTTTATAAAAAAAGAGAGGTTCGTTTACATTTATTCAACTTAGTAAATATGAGTATACACTACTGGAAATCTAAAATGCATCGAAAGAAGCGTCCAATATCCACGAAATTGCACCCAGTGGAATATTATTCTTTACATATGTTATAACATAAGACAAGTAAATAACATGGTTGTGCAGCAAAACATATACTATTGCAGAGGCACCTACCGAATTTTGTAACGAGTGGACTAAAGGTAGTTTTCATGTATTGGAAATGTGTTTCCCTGTTCTTTTAGTGAGAAGTTTCAGTATTTTTCTTCCAAGAACTCGGTAAACAGTCATGCATAATTCTGAATTCAGTATATAAATAATACATGCTCATAGAAATTTCGTATTGTCCTAGCGAGTAATCAGTTTAATAAAGAAACATATCACATAAATGTTAAGACTTAAG
>BMAW01025273.1:45008-75030 GCA_019974015.1 Nephila pilipes
ATATATATATACATATATATATATATACACACACATATATATATACATATATATATATATATATATATACACACATATATATGTATGTATTAAACACTAATATGTTATAAAATACGTTTGGAAATTAAGGATTCATATGTAGAGTAAATATTTATACAATGTGAAAAGAAAAAAAAAAAACTTTCAAGTATCTCTGGAGTTTTTTCAATTTCTCATTCAATTTTACACAGTTACACTGAAATTAACTCTGTAGTTTTATAATAAAAATTGTGATATGCATATTACGTTATGTTTACATTTCGTAGAGGAACATACCTCTATGTATTTAGAAATGTAATTATTTATTGAGAAATAAATTAATTATCCTATTTTTTTACAAGCTATTAATAAAATATGCTGATAATTATACTATTTGCATGCTTTTGTTAATTTGTTATATTAATCCTCACTTAATTTGGGTGTCCAAGAGATATATCTGTATATATTCTTCTAATAACCTTTATATTTAGCTCTATGTTCATTAATAAAATGTGAATTATTATTTATCAGTTTTAGAATGTAATTTAAGAATTATAATTTTCCATTAACTCATTCTCAGTTATTAAGTTTTTATGTCCACTAATTTTACTGTAAGGTAGTAGTGTTGGGAATTATTAGGATTCTATAAATCATGTTTCATTAATCGTGAATCCGTTTAATCATTTTCCGCGATATAAATCCTGAGGTAGTTAAGATAAATTATTTTATATTGTGTATTGTTTTTTTACCTTGTGTTTTGATTCTAATTTTAATATATATAATTTGATGTTTTTGATTTTTATTTTCTGATGTTTATTGTTATTGTCCGCTTTGAATCATTGTTCTTATAATCTAATTGCTTTTAAGAGTTTTATTTTTCTAATAATTATTATTCATTATCATTTTGATACATTTTGTTAATTCAGTTCATTTATAAAATTATTCTATACGTTAATATATAAATTTATATATATATATATATATATATATATATATATATATATCTTAGTGAAAATTAATTGGTACAATGTTTTTTTTTTGATGGATGTGTTTGACTTAAAAACACTTCAAACCCATTTTATCTGCTGTGAGTGAGTGTAAGTGATTCACTTAACTGGCTGTAGTGTAGAAATAATTACCTTTTCTTCAGTTGTGAGCCTTAGAATGAGTCAGTTAGTTATTATCAATTTCTCTCTCTTTCTTTCACGTGCATAAAAACGGATATAACTCCAAGGAAGCTTCCTAAAATTATAGCTCTTAGAGAATATATTGATATTTAAAGAAATAGTTTCTGCAGTTAGTGAATGCAAGTAAAATGATTCAAGAATCCTTACTTCATTCAAAGTGTGCGGATCGGCTTCACCAAAAGGAAAAGAAGATCTGGGTGCAAGTGGAAAGCTACTGCAAAAACTCTTAAAATTCTAATAATAAATAGCAAAATGAATTCAAGAAAAATAGGCTTAGAACTTCAAAGGCTTTTATTAGCATCTGGTGCTGATATGAGTAACCCTACCGTACGGCGTAGGCTTCTAGAGGCTGGTCGTAACTCTAGGAGGCCAAAGAAAAAAAAATTCAACTTCTGACATGAAGGAAAAAAAAAACCTTTTCCGTGGACAAAAAAGTACATATCATGTAGCGAAGAATCTAGTTTTCCTTGTTGAAACTCATTTACTTGTGCAAAGATACAATTCGGATGTTGTGAGTTGAAGAGTTGTGAATCATTGATTGTTCCGATTTAAGTCATAATGAATTCGTCTAAGTACATCAAAATACTATGGCATAAGATTGTTTCATTCATAAAAAAGTTTAAGATGGATTGCACAATAAAAAAAATGTATGATATACAATGCAATTCAATTATAGTTTCATGATGATGAACTCAAGAACATGTGTACTAATCTACTGGAGTTAAAGCCAAAACGCTTAGCAGGGGTCATTTCTGCTAAGAAAGAACATACGTCGTACTAGAAGTGTTTTAAACGTTTAGATTGAATAAAAACATAGTTTTCTAAAAAAAAAAAAGGGCGATTTATTATTTTATCCCAATAAATATGCACAGGTCTCTTTAGTTTTTTGATTTTGATTTTTTGATATCTACTATTACTTTTTTTCGTGAACTGTTCATTTTTCTTTTTAAAATTTTTAGTTTTTGATTCTTATTTTTACATTTTTTTTTTAAATTTTTGTTTCATTTCTCCGGTGCTTTTCATTTAATTTTTAATCTTCAAGATATAAAATTTTGGGTTTATTACTTTTTTATTAATATATTCTACCGATGGGAATTGTTAGACCTATAATTCTCGAATAACCCTGCTTAACTGCCTAAACTCTGTACGTTACAATATGAAACATATTATTCTACTTTTGATTTATAATATATATATATATATTTATATATATATATATATATATATTGAGATGTCATTATGTTAATTGTATTCGATATCTAAAATTTTCAATATTATAAGGGTTTTCTTACTAGAATCTTTATTTCATAAATTGATTTATATGAATTTTTAATATTTACATCTTGGAGTAAGAGCTGTCTCTAATATTTTTTGGATGAGTGCCTTATTCAAAAAATAATCTTATACATAAGGGCTATTACCTTTCAGGACATTTATGAACTGTGAACTTTCGTTGCAAAAACATATCCACCACACAACATTAGTTAGTAGTGTAGTTGTGAAGATCTTTTCAAATATTTCTGTATTATTACACATTTACAGACACATATTTCACTCAATTGGATTTCAAATAATTTTAACAAATAAAATTCTGATTTACATTTCATTTGATATGATTTTTGGTCATGATTGGTTTATTGGTATATTTTTATTAAATATTCTATATTAAAACTTTTTATATTCAATTTTATTAAGTAGTACTGATTTCCAAATTTTATATGGCAACTGTGTATGATAGTGGACATCATCATTTAAAAAGTTCGTTCGCCTATTGCAGTGTGGTTCAGAATCACTTTTCATACATGTGATTTTTTGATTTTTTGCCATTACAATTGTTAGATTTCAATTGATTTTTCATGAAAAATATGGATTCGGGTATGTAGTTTTTAAAGTTTTAAATCTTTAACTGGAAATATTTAATTATACTGTTTTATTGTTTTGGAAAAAAAAAAAAACTTTTAAATTTTTTATTGAATAATTCTTAATTGGATATTTTTAAAATTGATAATTTTTAAAATTGATAGTTTTTAATTGGATATTTTTAAAGGATAATTTTTAATTGGATTATTTTAAAAGGATAATTTTTAATTGGAAAATTATTAATTGGATATTTTTAATTAGATATTTTAATAGATGGAAAGTTTTTAGGTGCAGAATATATTTCATTTTTTGGAAAATAATTGTTTTTGAAAATAATTAGTAATTGAGATACCTCGTCTTTCAATTTTTCTTCTTCATTTCTTGTTTCTATTCTTTAAATTATAAATTGAATTTTGGAGTATTCTATTTTTACCCAACAAGATGCATTGGGGGAGGATTGGTACCATAGAACTAGTTTAACCCCACAATTCAGTCCCCAGTCCGAATATGCATGTTTTGTTTTGTTGGGTATTCAAATTATTTATTTAGTTCCAAATTTGATTCCAGTTTTATTCATCTTTTTTACATAGTTCTATAAATGTATTTTTTTTTTTTGTTAATTTTGGATTTCAATTGTTCTCTTACTTTTATGGATTTTAATTATAAATTCATTGCTTTATCTTATATACATATATCATTTAATCCAAACTTTGATTGTAATTTGCTCAATTTTCATTTACTCATCTTATAGGATCTATTTGTTTCGCTTTGATTAGAACATGGTTTCATTCAGCATCATTCTTTTCATAACTGGATGCACCATGCACATGAAATATTAATTCCTATGTGTGACTTACACTTACTACGACTAATAAATACTTGCAGACGCATATTCCTTATTTTTTCTCTTTCTGCGTAATGATTTATTCCATGATTAATTTTTTTCACTGTACATCTGGAAGTAATTTGATAATTCTGGCGACGGACCTTGTAATTTTATACTTCGTTCTTGTGACGAACACGAAATTGGTTTACAAATTGAGAACATCCCGCAACTTGAGGATTTTGAACCCCAGAACTAGTCGTAATAACACTGACATTACTTAATCATTAATAGTAAGGTTTCTAAATTATTTACATACATTTTACAGAACCTTTGTGGAAAGAAATATCTTAAAATTATGTAACTTTTTTATAGTTGTATAGTCAATCCAATGTCTCTAATTGAAATGTTTTAGACACATGTAACTTGCATCGTGTTTAAAAGTCATCAAAAATTATGTTTTTATGCTCTGGAATACGTAACATCACAAACAGCAAAAATATCTTATTTAGCTGTAATAGTATATTGTTAAAGCGTTGTTTTATTCACTTGTCAAATTGCCGTTAGATTTCACCGAAATAGATAACAAACGTGTTAGATAATATAAAGGTGTATATCTCGGCTCTGGACACTTGTAATATATGAGTAAAACTGTCCATTTATTTGGATGTTAAGGGGGTCACTTCACGCAGCCTTTTCCCTATCTCTGTAATGTTAAAAATGACCAATTTTAAGGAACATTTTTAAAAAATTGACTGGTTGTAGAGTTATCAATTTTTTTGTGTTCATTTATTGAATAGTTGTTATTATTTTAATGAGAGCTTTTTTTGAAATTTTGATTTGTTTTTTTTTTAAAAAATTATTATGTGTTTTTACACGTGAAAGTTAAAAAAACAAAGAAAATTTGTGTACATTTCAACCTCTAAAATTTTTTTGAAAACTTTTTTTGACAAAAGCTCTCATTAAAATATTTCTTTATGTACTAGTAATACATGCACCAAATTTCAAAGCTATAAGATGAGTAGGTGTTTAAAAAATGTTCCTTTTGTGTTGAAATTTACAGTTTTGAGATAATGCAATTTAAAGTACAAACTTACCATTCACTAATAGGTATCAGTACCAAAGCTTGAATTGCTTAGGTCATCTACTAGATCATCTTTTTGTCTACATTTTAATAGTCTGTTTTTAATCCCAGCTTTATTGGTTCTTTGTAAAACTGCCTTTTTTGCTTTCTTTATGTGAACATGATCTGCTTCTTGTAATGCTCGACATGTATAAAATCCAGGTTGAACATTTAATAAACTTAAAACTTTTAATTTTGTAATGAATCCTTGATTAAATAGAGATATTGTTTCATACTTTCCAGTTTTTAAAGTTCATAATTCCATATATATTTATTGGGATTATGTACCAGATGATGATATTTAAATTTTGAATTTTGCCATGTAGGCATCTAGAAAGTATTTCAGGACTTGAAAAATCTCTAACTATTGTTTAATACAATTTATAATAACACCAGGTAAGTTATGTTTGTGTTTGTATTGTTTTCCTTTAATTATGGACCTATTATATGCACACCACTTGTCGTCACCAGTGGGGCAAAGACTGAAATACTGAGTATATCGTAGCTTGTGCAATGACTGAGTGATTGAAGATCCAGAGTGCCCCTTCAACTTCCAGTTCTCCACTATTTCCAAAGTAATTTGCGAAATACTTCTCTATGTGTGCATTTCCATTCCTCAAATTGCACGAATATCTGGAAAATACTTTGACATTAACAATCTTTCCAGTTTCGACACTAACTGTTGTCACGACACCATTTAGTGAAACAAGCCCTTCTTTTGCCAGGTGCCATCAGTAGCCCCAGGTACATTTGGACTTCCATCATTTTTAAATATTTTGTTAGCAGCTATTGCCATAGAAGCTTTTGTGACTTTCTCTATCGCATCATTTAATAAGTGGGATAACTCATAAAAGCGCTTAGTAATGGGAGGTAAATTCATCACTCCGCTAAACCATTTCGCAGCAGCATACCCTTTCCCAATTGATCTCATAGCATATAAAAGTTTCGTATTAACTTCATGCACATTAGTATATCCTTTATTAGTTACACTCTGAGTGACTCTAATATTCAGAACTGGTTGTTCGAAACCACAACTGTCACAACATATACATAGTTCTGTAGCCAAACCTTGGATTTGACGACCAAGATTAATTTGGATACCATGTTTTTTACATTTTATGCATAACATACATAATTTTAAGCAATAAGAAAACAGAGAAATGTCAATTATTTCCTTAAATTTATCAGAAGAATTTAAAAAAAGCTTCATACTCGCCAGCATACTTACTTAACGTTGATACTTACCATACCAGCATACTTACCATAGTTATAAACATTTTATTTATATGAAGCTTATATATATTCAAAAGAACTTTTATTTAATAAAAAAACATCTCTCTCAAATTTCTATTTCTTAAATGTTTGAGCATTAAACCGAGACATAATGAAAAATATAAATGAAAAAAATTTTCGAAAAGAACAATTTGTCTACATTAGGCGAGTCTAAAATAGCACGTGCATTCGATAACAAACGTTGAAATGTAAACAAACTGCTATTACTATTCACTTCAATTCTTTCCTCAACAAGTTGCTGATAGACGAAAATTGTTTTCATGAATTTAAAATAATTTGATAAGGCTGAAAAGAAGCATGTATAATATGTTTTGGTTTAAAAGTGGGCGTGTCAATCAGCTGTTTTGGGTCTTGACACATGTAAACAACTTTTTAAAAAAATATTTAAAATACTTCTAATTTACTTAGAACAAAAATTTAAATTGCATTTGACGCAGAAAGATTTGTAGTTTCTTTTTCAAAAAAAAATTGAAAAATCGATTTTTTGACCGATTTGAGTGAAGTGACCCCCTTAATACATCTGGAGTTGATGTATTCTTAAAGAGAGTAATACGTCTCTCTTGAGTCGATTGATCCTGTGATGGATATTATAAGCTAAAAAAGCAAAACGTGTGATCTAGCATAAAAAAAAAATACATTAATGCTCAAATATTTATGAATTTCAAAAATGCACTTTCCTCTTGCATAGTAAGATTTTAATCTAAGTTATTGTAAAAATCGAATTATTATTTTTTTAATTGAATATATCTTGAGGTCATAAATAAAGTGATGTATTATTTAACTCATTTTTGCTATCGTTAATATAAAGAATAGTGTTAAAAATCTTTAATCTGTGGCAATGAATAGATAATAAAATTCCAATATCTCTATATGGAGCATTGATATGTTATTGCACTTTGTTTTGAAAATCGGTTAAATTTGCATTACGTACATTTATTAAAGTGTCTTAATTTTTTAACAGAAGTATTAATAATAATTGTAAAAAGTAGAGTGTGCTATGCAAAATTGATGGTATATAATTAAAAATAAACACATGTATCAGTAAATAAACTTTTGTTCTTTATATTTCACTAAAAGTTGAATAATTATTTTAAAAAAAATAAGTAGTGTAATGATATATCTTTCTTTAAGTAAACTAGCTCTGAGTTTCTTTTTTTCAATATTATTATTTATTATTTTAATAGTGAAATAATATACAAAGTTTGCAAAATGTTAATCATCAATAAACATACTGAAGTTTTCATAGGTACATTTTATACGATACTGTAATTACAGCAAACAATGAAAAAATGAAGACAAAAGTTACAAGCCTTATAATCAATTGAATAAAATATTTTCTTCCATTATCCGTTTCATACATAACAAAAATAATTCTATTCACAAGTTAAATTTTAAATTAAGCAGAATATTTAAATTCAATGTTTATATTTGCGGTACCATTAATACTATTACATATATTATTGATCCTAAAAAACCTATCTCATTTTATCCAACCAAAATATCTCCGTCCCAATTCGAGATTTTTTCCGTCCAGATTTCAACAAATGTGTCAATCACAGTCTGCTATAATCCAGTGATCACATGCTGGCTATTGAACGGTTTCCTCGAAATAGTATCTGCTGTGACAGAATTCAATAGGAATGTTTCTGTCTGACAGGAATTCACCGGATTGAATAAATCAACACACTCAAAAAGTCAGAAATCCACATACATTGGAAAGAAATCGAATATACGATACCAAGAGCTATTTGATGTTCTATTTCACTGCCAGGATACAGAAATTTTTCATGAATTGTGGTTATCATTTTTCAAACATATATGTTTATCGATCATGATATATTGTTGATTTGTCTTCATTATTTGTGAAATAACTATGGAAATTTTTAATCGAAATGTAATGATATTATGAATATATTTCATATATTAGATGATTTTAACTCTTAACTTTTCACTGATTAATTGGAAGACAGTAAAATATATTGCTAAATAGATTATTTGTATATCTGATTAATATGTTCCTTTTCATGCTTAATAAGTCTCCAAAAATGTTGTACACGTTTTAAATATACTAATTGACTTAATAAAAGTATAAAAAGGTAATTTTTAATTCAGTTTATTTTTAGTTATTTTGTATAACATTAGCTCAAAACGTGCCTTGATAACAGCTTAATAAAACTACTACAAAGCAGAATCAAGGTATATTAGTAATTTTGATTAATGTCTTATAAAACCTAATAATTGTATCAATCAATATACTTTCGGAGTAGATTATCCTGTTAAGCCATAAGATATTAATAGTTAAGATATTGATCAAGAAAAGACTGTTTAGTAGGTTACCAACAAGCATTTTATGCTTAATTTCTATTTAATGATGAGTTAGTATTCTAAACTCTCAAAAGAGAATGGACATTTTATAAAAATACTATTTTACTTGAATGTTATTATGCATTGTTTTGTTAATGGCACCGATAAGTGACACTTGCCCAAAAATTGATTTTTTGTTTTGTTATATAAATAATTAACTTAGACCTTTATCATTCCAACGTTGTATTACACTTGTTTATAAAACAAGTTTGGGATTTTCTCTGTTTTCATTTAGCATTTTACAGCTTCTTGATCATTTCAAGAGCAGACAAATTTAAATCTGAAGCTCTCGAGACTTTGCGTATACATTAATGCTTCAGACATATTATTATCTCTGTTTATTCTTTGTTATTTTCCCTAGGAATACGTTTTTTGATAAAAAATATTACTGATGGAAAGACCTTACGGGATATTTAAAACAAGGTAACTTACAATAACATTATGAACACCCATACTACAGCTTATTCATAATAAGAAAAGTCGGATCCCTTCAAAAATTGCGGTAAGCTGTTTCTTATGCATATTTTAATTCATTATCGAACAAGAAAAATCCAAATCATGAACTATGTCCAGTTGAATTTGAACGCTGGTGAAAGTGTCACCAGGTCTAAACTAAAGATGAAGCATATCATCTTACGGTAATTATACGTATTCTTCTCTTCCATCAAACCTTTGCTTAGAATCCAGAGTTGGCAAGGAAATGCCAGCATAGGAATACACAATTTGTGAACAGTGTCGTTTGGTACAGGATAGTAAAGATTATATTTGTGACCACTGGAAATTTAAAATTTGTGTTTATGATGTTATTCCTTTATTTAACGAAAGCGATATAACAAAATATCGTATTTTATTCATCACTGTATGAATAGAATGGATGAATAAGGTGAAGAAAATATTTACGGTAGAGAGAAGAAACCGCCTGAATATCAGAAAATAGTTAGGAAAAGAAATAAAATTGTATAAAAGAAAACTTGAATGTTATGGCTTCAAAGGAACTCTCTGAGAAAGAAAAAAAGTGATTTTTAGTCCTTGATGTAAAATAGAATTTTTTTAAAAATTTATCTTTGTATCTATCATTTATTAAACTCGTAAATGAAATATCATTCTAAGATTTTGTAAGAACTTGGATGTTTCAGGATCGTCTTCACTTCTATGAAACTTAAGTTTATTAACGACATTTATATATTATATATGCTATATTAAATACTTAACTAATATAACGTTTTGATGATGTGTTGAAATTTACTTATTTTAGGCAGTAAAACTGTGATTGAAATGTTAATTCAAAAGCGAATTTGGGTAGGTAATTATTAATAATCTTCCTATATTACATAGTAATAAATGGTCTGTTAAAGTATGTAAAATATGTTATTCAAATTACCTTAAAATTCTTTTGCACTATTTCTTATACATAAGATACATATATACATTTATTTGATGAATTTAAAATTTAAAACGATCGGGATAATTCTTTTCATGTCCCATTATATTATGGAACATATATGTCTTGTTATCTGAATATTTAAAAACACGGACTTTTTATGACAATCTTTAGTGGTTTCTTCGAAATAAATGACTAGAATCATTATAATTTATTCATTTTTCTAAGTCATTTGAAAATGTTATGAAAGTTTTAATATATTAAAAATATTTTTGTAAATTGTAACATATATGTATTTTTCTTTATTTTTTAAAAAAAATGTAAAATTTATAGAATATTTTATATATTTAAAAATCCTTTAACACTTAAAAAATGCTATCCCATCTCGTGTTGTTTTTAAGTCTGTTGGCAGGAAACATGTTACGGTCATTTGTCTTAGAGTGTGGCGGCAAGAAAAAATAAAATTGTCTGTCTGAGACTCGAAAGGCAGGAAATAAATTATAGACTATATAGATAGAGTACATAAATATACTTACTTTAAATTTCGTGCTTCAAAAACTCTCTAATATATCATTAAAAACATCAGAGTCATTAAGATTTAAGGAAAGTTTTATATATTTTTTAACTGAAAAAATAACCAGAAAAAACTTCAACATCACCTTATTCTTCAATTGCTGGGAATCTGTAGAAAATATTTTAACCAAATACCGCTAACTAATTTCAGATAATATTTAAGATAAATTGATTATTTACGGTGCAGCAACTTATTATAATGTTCACTAAAATTTTATTTGACGCTTTGGAAATTTTTTAAGCCCTTGAATATTGGGATGAAGTTTTGGATACTTTGCCCTATTGTTAGAGGTTTGTGACGAGAAAATCGCGAATAGGCCTTAGTCACAATTGTTAAAAGAAGAAAAATATACAAAATTAAACATTTAACTATTAAACCGAATGCCCTTTTATACTAATATTTTTTTTAAAAAAAATAAACAGCTTACGTTAGATATGTAGCGGAATTTTATGCTACTATAAAGGTTTTAAAAATTTGGTAATGAAAGTTATTAATTTTGGAATTTGGAATCACTATGATTAAAAGTTAAAGTCATATTAAATAAGAGATTTCCATTAATAAAGGAAGTAATCTGTGTTTTTCTTTCAGAAACTTAATACGTTTTAGTGTATTCATATGAAACAATTATCATACATCGAATACATAAGAGATAAAATAAACTTATTTTTCTCATATTTTCTTCCTACAAAATATTTGTATCAAAAGGGGTGAATATAATTTTTATATGTTGAGCGTCTTGCATAGAAAAGTTGAAACAAAGAAGACACGAAATATCAAACGAGATATAAACATCAATATCTCGAGAAATAATGATTCACATATTTCTTATGCATGGAATGGAATTCCAGAAGGAATTAAAAGATAGGACTGAACAAATAACATTATGAAGGATACTTTTGTTTCAAAGACAAAATAAAGATGACACATTGTTTATAAATGGCATCTGGGATATTGCATTTATAGAACTACAAATGTATATTAAAGCTATTCATAAATATATATTTTAATGGCTTATGAAATGGTAAGAGTGTAAAAAGTAAGTATTGTTTTCTGCTTCGTAAGTGCCTCAAATTTCATGATACAAATTGAAAACTCAGAATAATTCTAATTCTGCTTTTTTTCCAGAATGATAAATATGTTCACTTTTATATTTACAATATTATTATTATAATGATCATGTTAAAGTAAGTAAAATGAGTAACATGAAACTGATTTTGTGCAGCATAACTAATGAATCATGAAAATTATAGCACATTTTGTAATTTCTGTTTTAAATTATATACTTTACTTTAATTGGTGATTACTTCAATAGAAAAATAAAAGTAAGAATTTCTACAAGTTTACAGCAATAAAAGTAAGTTAGTATCTTGACAGATTTCATAAAATAATCGCTTTGATAATGTTATTTAGATCATTGAATCACACACACAGTTTTATAATCATTAAATGAACAAACTCCCTAAAATTTGTTTCTTAAATTATTGTAAAATAATGAAATAAGATACTCTATGGAAAAATTAATTTATTGCAATATCTTTAGAAATATATGCATTGACTTACTAATGTAGCGATAAAATAATTGTACAAATTTAGCTGTAAAATACATTTTATTTATTCTTAGACAGTGTAAAACCAATTAATTAAATGCATACATAATCACACTTAATGCATATTTAATTGATGCATAATAATCTTTATTTTACTCTCTTTTTGAAATAGCGCAATATTGTTCAATTTCCTTAAGCATATATATAATATGTAAAATTACAAAGAAAGTTTGAAATTAAATGAACTCTAGTTTCATGAATTGACCTGTAAATACTTTTGAAAGAATATTATTGTTAAATTATACACATGTTTAAGAAAATAAGTAATTAAAAACTACAAATGTTTTTTTACGTTATAATCAAATTATTCTAATACATTTTAAGTGCCATTGTGTTTTCTTTTCTTTTTATTCACTTTATTGATAAAAAAGAAATATTTTTTTCTAAATTAAGATTATGATTCAGAAATCACGTAAATACATAGTATATCTACATTACTTTGGTTACTTATACGAATAATAAAATTAAAAGGTACAGTTTCCCACCTCTGAGGAAAACACATGTTGATGCTGAGGATACACATGGATAGTTTGTGATTAGTATTTCGTTGGAAAGCTTCATAAAATTCCTCAAAAGTTTCAGGCAATTCTCATATTGTATTAAGTTACAGTTACGGATATAAATAGCTCTTGCAGTAGAATTTTTGTACGAATTCTCTGAAAGCAGTTCTGTGAACATCAACAACTAAACGTAATTATATTTTCCTAGTAGGATTTAGTCAAATTTTATGGAGAAAATAACACCCACACATGTACATAAATTTAGATAAAGTATTCTGAATATGGGTTCAGAGGCTTTCGGAATATGATCTAAAATAGTAACTATTTTATTGAAAGAAATATTATTTTGGTGGTTAAAAATTTGTTAATCATATTGAAGTACTTAACGAGTGTGATTTTTCTATTTATATAAGCATTAATGATATAAATTTTAAAATGAAAGATTTTATTATAATACGAGATATTAAAAATCAAATTTTAGACTTACAAAAGCAACTTACGGAGTTTGAACGAGGGAGGATAATCGGCCTTCGAGAAGGAGGATTTTTCTATCGCGCAATAGCAGCTCGTATGCAGCGGAACAGTTCCACAGTGATGCGAGTTTGGAAGAAGTGGACCGACGAGCACCGAACAACTCGAAAAACAGGCACTGGACGACAGAAGGTGACGTCAGAGCGCGATGATCGACACCTGCTCCGCATGGCGGTGAATGATCGCACAGCTTCCTCCAGGCAGCTGGCAGCACGTTGGTCTACTGCTACAGGTGTACAATTGTCGGCTTCGTCAATTCGTCGTCGTCTGCTGCGCCGTGGATTGCGTGCAAGGGTGCCTTTATACAGGATTCCCCTCACGGCGAATCATCGACGGCTGCGTCGGCAGTGGGCTCTTGAGCACAGAGACAGGCGAGCTGATTGGCACCAAGTTGTCTTTTCAGATGAATCACGCTTCAATTTGTGGACCCATGATGGCCGTGTTCGTGTTAGACGTTATGCCGGTCAACGCTGCCTTCCTGAGTGTATTATTGAACGACATAGTGGTCGAACACCCGGAGTTATGGTCTGGGGTGCGATTTCGTATCATGGACGATCCAATTTGATACGAATTGAGGGTAATCTCAATAGCAACAGGTACGTCCGTGAAGTGCTACAGCCCGAAGTCGTTCCTTTCCTTCAAGGCATCCCTGGAGCTATCTTTCAGCAGGATAATGCACGCCCACATGTTGCGCGGACTGTTCGAGACTTCAGTTCAGCACAACGCATGCAACTTCTTCCTTGGCCTGCTTATTCACCGGATATGTCGCCTATTGAGCACGTGTGGGATATGGTTGGTCGGCGTCTCGCTCGTGATCCGCGTCCTGCAGTTTCCAAAGACGAATTTTGGTTGCGCATACAAGCGATATGGAATTCTCTTCCTCAAGCAGATATTCAACATCTGTTTGACTCCATGCCACGTCGTATAGCAGCACTTATTGCAGCGCATGGTGGCTGCACCAAATACTGATTTCGGACGCTTAATTTGTTTCTTTTGTTTTGAAAATTTCATCATTTATTTGTATCAGTACAAGTCGTTTCTGCATTAAATTTCATTTGATTCTGATGATTCTTTCATGGTGTTGCATTTTCTACAAACAGCAGTATACATGTATAGTCCTGCTATTTTTTAGTGAAAGTAATGAATTATAAAGAGTCTTTAATTATTATAAGTTTCTTAGAATAATTTTTATTCCAATTTTATATTTACACATAAGGTGGAGATACATGATATTAAAGATGTTTCTTACATGGTTTTTAATAATATTTTATTTACAAATTTTAAAATATTTATTTGCTGCAAAAATTATTAAATATAAAAAGGTTACTTGGTATAGGTATTTAAATAATTTTATGTTTGTCTGGATGATTATTTTTAGCAATTACTTTAGATTTGCACAATAAACAAATAAGTTAATGTTTTTATTTATTTAAAGAAGTTAATATCAATCCATATTGGAATAATTTAAAATCAAGAAATTTGTTTGAAGATAAAAATTATAACTGTTATACATTATTTTTTACTTTCGTGTTTATTTACCTAAATAATGCTAATTTACGCAAATTTGTCACGTTTTAATTCCCTGAAAGAAATTATTCTAAAAAAGTCATCCAACCCCTAATTTTAAATTGCGTAACATAACATAACATAAATGACAGTAAAAAGCGGGATTCACACATATTGAAGATGGACACATAGATTGGAAAAAAAAAAAAAAAAAAAAAAACGTTATTTGAGAAAATCACATCTTAAGATTTCATTTATTGCTGATTAAGAAGATAAATTTAAAAAAAAAACTCCTATTTTAGTGAAAGATTATCACCTATATCTGCCTCTTAATAATTTTTAAGTTTCCTTTTTCCTTCTAAGTTTCTTTATCCGTGATTTTTTTTATATTTGGATAGCTTCCTCTATTTGTCGATAATGCGTTCTTTTTTCTGATTCCTCCAGAATTTTCAAACATTAATTATCTGGATGTTTTTCAAACTTAAACAAAGTAAGGGAATTTGTTATATTTCCTACAATAAAGCAATATACAGTTTCAAAAACACAAAATTTCAAAGTATTGAATGATACAAATACTGTTTTTAGTACTCGAGTACAGGTGACTCTCTTCACAGATTCGTTTGCATTCTATGCTTTCAAATACAGGCATTTTCTTAGCGGCTCTCTAAATACAAGATTGACCACTTCCATTATTGGTAGAGGAACATACGCATGCTTACTGTGGACATATGTTTCGTCTTTTTTGTCAGAATGAAAACCACACCAGCTTTCAGATCCAACTGGACAAAGACAATGATTTAGATTTCATTCTCGACAACAAATTAAAATATTCAAGACAAGCAGATCACGGCATTTCTTGAAGGATCCAACATTTCTAAAAACATCTGTCATTCAGTAGTAATATCTATTCATTTTTTAAATCGCTCAAATATGCTTTCATATAGTTTTCATAAGCAACACATTTATCCGAAACATACGTCGAATCAAGTAATTAAATAGTTTTGTATCCAAAATCAATATTTTCACCACATTCATTATACTGAAGGAAATAATCGCTTAGTATGGCATATTTACAACATTATCATTTAATTCAATGAGGATGTCAATATCACTGATGTGTTTGAGTTTCCATCTCCCCCCCCCCCACCTTTCTTTTAAATATACTCGTACTCTTATTTCGTGCGATTCTAAATAAGTTCACCATTCCCTTTATATCAGTAAAACTCTACTTCGTAAAATAAATATAGAGTAATCGTAGGGTACAAGATAATATACATGGAAAATATTTTAAAATTGCTGATAAGTTTTAAGGGATAGGGAACAACAAAGACTCTTATCCGGAATTTTTATTTGATAGATCTTTAAATGATCAACAATTTGCAAAGTGTTCTAATAAAGAATTAAAAGATCCTTTACTTCATTTTTATGATAAACAAGTGTTATTTATCCTTATAAAGATACAAGTCTAAAATACTTAATGATTTAAAAACGTACAATTCGAATTTTGGAATTAATGTTTAATTTTTCGAATACATATATCAACATTAAAACGTTGAATTGGTTTCTAGAAATTATTTTAAAAGGTAATATATATATATATATATCTTAATACATATTTTAGAACTTTTAAATATTCCCCACTATAATAGAATGATAATAGTTACCGAAAATTTACTGGGGAAACCAAACTCTTATTGGAATATCACTACTTTTTGGGGTATGAACAGTTTAATCATGCAAACACCTTATACGCCTATCTCTGCCTACTCTCCTTTATAGTTTACAAACATTAGAAAATTCTCTAAAATACACTTAGTAGCAAAATGTGTACACGTTTACCAGATTGTATATAAAAAGTGAGAAAACTCCACTTCAGAAATGTTTTTTTCGTTTCAATGTTACATAAATTTAAGACATATTAGAGAAGAAAACGAATGATGCATTTTTTTATTATGCAGAATGTTTACAAAAGTGTATCGAAACTTTGAAAAGTTACGATAACAAAAATGTGAAAGAGTTACAGATTTTTTGCACAACTTAAAATAAAAATAATAATTTACATTTTAAAGAATTGTAAATTTTCGAAGTGACCAGAACAAAAAACAAAATTGATGGTTATTCGTACGACAAGTTAGATTTGTACCACCGGTAGCCTAGTGGTCCCAATCGCGAGCTAAGTCCTGCGTTGTTTCCATCGAGTCGCAGGTTCGAGCTTGATACCAATGAAGACCTACCGTATAACTGTAGTGAAACGTATTAAATTTATCTAAATTCCAAATCCTGCTGTGGGCGTTGGGTAGAAAATTGTAGAGGGAGTTACCAGGTAAGGTGATTTCATTTTCATATGGCAGAATCCAAAACTAGGGGTTTCTCGTGTTGCTCCTAATTACCATGTAATTAAACAATCAATTAATGAACAAAAATACGGTAAATTTGTCTTAAAGCAAGGGGCGACTTTGTTCTTAATCAGTTGTTTGCAACAAATCTCCATTTAAATATTACTAATTAGTTTTTCTTTGGGAGTACTCAATTTTTTTACCGTCATTACCAGCGAACACTAATGAACTGAAAACGCGAATAGACACAGTCATTCAAACTGCAACGCAGGACATGCTGAAAAAATACTCTAGGTAGTTCTATTATCACCTGAATAAGGGTCGTGTGTTTGGTGGAGTGATGATCATGAGTATTAATAATTTACTATGTTTTTTAAGCAAAATTCTATTTTTGATTAATTATTTTCGAAATGTATATTAATTCTTTAGTTTTGTAATAGTAGCACTTCAAAATTTAGTCCTCTGTTTGTAAAATTGATGTAGGGTGAAGTCTAAATATGAAACTACTGATGAAGAAACTTTAAACTTAATCTTGCAAATAATTTCTGGTTTTTTCTAATCAATATTAATAGAAATTCTTTTATCTATAGTGTGCATTAATTTATAACTAAATTTCCCATCCCAGTTTCAGTTTGGATATAATCGTTTTTCATCAAAAAAACAATAAAATCTGTTTGTACATTTTTTTGTACGAGATACTACCACTATTTGAAGATATAAAAATTTAACAATATGGAATCATTATATTTTTGATTATCTAACCTAAGATCTAATAAAATTTTATTTACGAAAAATAATTAATTTTAAAAGTGAAAGGATTCAACATCATTTCCGTCGAGTGATTAAATACCTTTCAATTTGCTTCGACTGCCAACTTATATGCCTTTACTTTATTTCATTTTAAGTTTCGAAAAATAAATTACATTGATTTATTTTATGGTGATTCTAATACATTCAAGTCTTGAAATATTTTTATTTTAATACCATGGAATTAAACGTTTTACACATAAAGACAATTGAATCACGTTGATAATAATTTCAAATTAGTGTTAAATTGATTAATCATTACAAAGCCAAGCTCTTTCTATGCTAATATTCAAGGGGTTTTTTTATACACATTTCTGAAAAAAATAAAAGGTTATGTGCTAAGAGAAATTTACATAATTCCATGATTTACTTAAAAAAAAATTCGTAAGAAATTTCTTGAAATATTTCTAATTATCTGTGATAAAAAATGTCGTACCTTTTCTCTTCAATGAAAAAAGAAGAAAAATTCGTTTCCCTTGAAATCAATTTACATGCAAATAGTGAAACATTAAAATTTCAAGAAGAGAAAATTCAATAATAATGATAAAAAATATCGTTTATGATAATTAAGTATATTTCACGTTAATGTGTTTAATTCCAATTCTATTTTGTATTAAACATTATAACACATGGATCAATAACTCCCGAGACTAACCCAGAGATGGCGCTCGTAGTAAACCAGTAACCAAGTCTTTCTAGAGTACTAACCTTTGCTTGAAACGTGTCAAAATTTTAAGTCGATCGGACCAGAAACAGCTGAGTTATCGAGGGTGGAGTAAAGTCGTTTTGTAGTTTGTTTAAAAAATGGAAAAAACCGAGTTTCGTGTTCTGATAAAACATTGTTTTTTAATGGGTAAAAACACCGTGCAAGCGAAACAATGGATTGAAAAATGTTACCCGGACTCTTGTCCATCAAAAGCAACGATTTGTCGGTAGTTTGCCGAGTTTAAACGTGGTCGAACCGACACAAATGACGCGGAACGCTCGGGTAGACCTGTGGAAGCCGTTACACCGGAAAATGTGAGTGAAGTGACAAAAATTATAATGAAAGATCGTAAAGTGAAGCTCCGTGAGATTGCTGAGATGACACAGATATCATATGGAAGTGTATTTACTATCCTTCATGAAAAATTGAGCGTGAAAAAGGTTTTTTCCAAGTGGGTTCCGCGATTGCGTTCGATGGAACAAAAACAGCAACGAGTCGATGATTCAGAAAGCTGTTTATCGCTAGTTACTCGCAACAAAAAAGATTTCTTGCGTCGTTACGTGACCATGGACGAAACATGGATATATCACTACACTCCAGAGTCGAAGTGAAAGCCGTCCGAAGCTGGCGAAAGCCGTCCGAAGCGTCCGAAAACGCATCAGTCTGCTGGCAAAGTCATGGCGTCAGTTTTTTGGGATACGCATGGCGTGATTTTCATTGACTATCTCGAAAAAGGTAAATCGATCAACAGTGATTATTATATTGACTTGCTGGTGCGTTTGAAGGAGGAAATCGCAAAAAAACGACCGCACAGTCTCGGGACTTATTGATCCATGTGTTAATTTCTAAAAATGAGCAAAGCAGTGTTACAGATATTCTGATACTAGCTTGAGAATTTATTACTGCTTCGTCAATTTACTTTTCATTTCATTTAACTGTCTCATTAGTTTTATAAGTGCTAAAAATTTAGAAAAATAATAAAACATGTTGCGATACATTTTATGTAAACTTGAAGCAATTTTGCCTTGTAGTCGGCAATAGGACTAAAGAAACTTGGTAACAGAAGCAAAGTAATTTATTTCCACACCAGCTAGCAGCTTCCATGCGACGAACCAAGTGCACTATTTCCGTTTCTTGCCAAACCCAGTTCTCGCTCAAAATAAAAGCAAGGACATTGCCATCGCGCTAAAAATAAATATAGAGTAGATGATGAGGGAGTAGCATAATTAGAAATAATTATTTTACATTGAATATTTATTAATAGAGATAAGACAGTAATTGAACATAATATATAAATGAAACATAATGAACATCAACAGTTAATAATGAAAATATAGTAGATCTATATATAAGATAAATATAGGTTAAATTAGTTTTATGCAAAATTTTGCATAGAACTAATTTAACCACCCAAGGTACGGTTTTTTTATAATAATTATTAAATTACTCAGTTAAATTTAAGTATTAAAGTAAACGATGAAATATCGAGAAATGGACAATAGTAAGCTCTTCCGAAATAAAAATGAAAGGAACCGATACATTATTGAAATGAGTATATTTGAGCTAAATGTAAATAAAAATAAAGCAAACGATAAATTTTAAATTGAATATTATTTCAGGTACATGTATTAAAAATTAAAGCAAACTATATATTATTAAATGGAATATATTTTTGAGCTAAATGTTATTAAAATTGAAGTAAACGATAAAAAATTGAAAAGTTATCTGGTATGTCAAAAGTAATCTAAATAAAACTATAATCCTATGGGTGGCTAATAGATGATTTGGTGCATGGCATGACAATGTTATCAGTTTATGCAAAATACATATCAAGTAACCATTTTTAAGAAAACATTTGCTGTTTTACTGTCACAACTAGAACAAAACCATCATTTCCTGTATGACCTTCTTAAAAACTTCCTGTGTCCCCGGAGCTGGAAGCATATTGTTCTCCTTTATTAATATAATGTCACAAACGGAAACATTAAGCGAATTTTTCCATCTTTATCTCTGTTGTAAAAAGTTCAAATATTAATTATGAAATATTTTCTCAAAACCTCATTTGTTGGATTACTTCCCAACGATTTAATAAAGATATTTTGAATTTCAATAATCTGTATCGTGAGTACTGGTAATTATATTTCCTGCTAAAATGTGAAGGTGTTAAAACACTTAAATTTGATACATCTGAGTCATTAATTTTCAGTAAAAGGCGTGAATTAAGAACTTCTTCAATTTGATATAATAGGGTAGAAATCTCTTCGGAAGTTAACACCATTTCTTTAGTCATTCTGTTCAAAGGAAACTTTATTGACTTGATTCCTGATGCACAAAGACATCCGAAATGAGGTGAACTTTGAGAAATAATTTTCCATTCATTCGCTGATTCAGATAGATATTTTAAAAATTTTAAAATAAATTCATTTGAGTGGGTGAATGATAACACAGCATATAAATTAAATAAGTTTCTTTTGGCAACAATGGAATTTGAGAGAATTCAGAACAATTATCAGAGAACAAATATTTAGGAGTGCCTCTCCTGGTGGAAAACCGTCTGAAAGCAGAAATAAACGAGTCTGAAGTTAAATCACTTATTACTTCAATGTGAAAAGCCTTGTAGGAAGGCATACAAATAAAGCATTAAACCTATATTCGTTTTGGAACCACCGCCTTTGTTAAATTTTTCTGTTACTGGGCCTGCATAATCAATACCACAAATATAAAATGGTCTTTCAAGAGTGTTTCTTTGTTGGAGTAAATTCTCCATTAATCAATTATTAGATGTTGCCTTAAATCTATGATATACAATACAATCATCCACACATTTCCGAATAACACTGTTGCTTTCAATTATGTGGTAATTTTGTTTCAAAATGTTCACCAATAAATTCGGTCTAATATGAAGATGCGTAACATGAAATTATTTATCAATCAGCTTACATAATTTATGCTTATCAGGTATTACTATTGGGTGCTTTTTGATGTAACAAACTTACCATTGTCATTTCTTTCTATATCTACCTGAAAATATAAATATTTAACATAAATTATAACAAATTTTAAAGCTATTTATCTTACTTTTATACTTAAAAATGACAAGGCTTCATTGGGAACATTAGTAAAAGAAATTGACACTTACTGTGTACATAAAAAAGAATCTTATACAAAAAGAAGTTATATTTACAACTTTAGATAAAGTAGTGTATTTTCAAATAAAGCATTAAATATATCATTTGTAAAAATTGTAGTGGCATTAAATAGAGATAATGGTTTTAGTTCACTCACGGCCTTTTCATCAACACTAAGTTCAATTTGATTATATTGTGGCCAGTGATTTTCGTCCGTAGACATGAATGATGGTCCATGCCACCATAATAAAGTCTTCAGGACTCACATCTCTAGATGCTAATTCAGCAGATTTAAGACATGAGACCACTCTTCGTATGGAATAATTTCTAAGATTTCAGACATTCTATTTCCAGCAATAATCTTCCACTTGCAAATATCAGCAGCAAACCAATATAACATCACTGTAGAGGCTATCTAAAAAGAGAAAGAAATAGAATAATCAGGTAAATCTTCAAAAACAGCAGCAAAAAGTCTAGCAAGCAGAAAAGCACTAAGAAGTTTAACCCCTTCAAGACCGGCGAAAGCAGGAAGAACCACTTCTCCAGGCCTACGCGTTCTGAAAGTGTACGCACAAAGGGACCGGGTGATTTACCTCATTAAGCCTAAAAAAAATTCATATAAAATCATCCCTACCATCAAATAGGCTGAAGCTTACAGATAACTATCATTGACAGCATCTAAATATACGGTAGTAAAATGTGTGTGATATTTAACCTTTAAACATCGGCGGTACATATGTCGTACCAAAAAATTTTTTGTCTCTCGCTTCGGCTCTGGTACAACGTCTGTACCAAGCTATCTATAGACAGTTCTTTCCCCCTTTTTTTTCCAGCAGATCCTTTTACAACTTTCCCTTGCCCTTTTTACGACTTTGCTTCTATTGTCCGTAATTGGGTGGGGATATTTTTCGCCAACGTTATCAGTTGTGTGCGAATTCCTTATCATTGGCGACCTTCAGAAACAACCAAATTCGAAAAAAAATACTCAATTAGGTCACTTTATGCAGTCTATGATAGATAAAATTTTCTTTTCTCTTGTTCTTTCTTCGAATTTTTAAAATGAATCTAAAATTGCTCTCAGAAATAGAAATTGAGAATTTGATGAAAGATTTAGATGAAGAAAATTTTGTTGATAAACACCGAAAAAAATCTTATGGTGACTTTGCTGAATGAGAAAAAGAAAAATTAACCACTTCGATGCAAAAAATTGTGGCAGATTACCACAAGAACATGGGATATGTTGATTTAGGAGACCGCAGGGCTTCCACCTATACTTTTGGTAAGCAAACTAGGAAATTGACAAAAAATTATTCTTTAGCCTCATCGATATTGTTGTGTTTCTGATATTCAAGTCGTGCCAAACTAAGTTAAAAACTCAGTTTAAAAGATTATAGAATGAATTTAATAACATCTCTGATATGAAAATTAAATCATAAAATTGCAAAGCCTTCAGTAATAAAAAAATGAAGACAAATGATAGTAAATTTTTTCTTAGGCCAATTGACGAAAAGAAAAGAAGAAATTTCACATATTGTGTGGAAAAGAATATACAAAAAAAAAAGAACTACTATTATCTATAAGGCATGCAATGTGGCTCTTTGTATTTACCAAACTTTTTCGAAGAATAACATACAATTTAATTAAAAATATTTTATCAAATAAACCAATGAAAAACAAAAGACTAGAATAAAAAATATTAAAACTGATACATTTTTAATAAATGAAAATAAAAAAAATAAACAAAAAAGGCTCTTTTAAGAGCCAAAAATTTTAAAAATTAGAATTCACTTTACATTTTTAAAACAGACATTTCAAAAGCATTGTTACAAGAACTTTTCAATTTAAGATATAAGTTTCATTTAAAAACAAAACAAAAAAATAATGCTTCTTTTTTTTCTTTAAGATTAAAGATTCATAGAAATATTTGATATAAAAAAGTGTTTCATAATATTTTCAATAGAATGCATGAATTAACTGAAGATTTTGCCTTAATTTGACGTACTTAAGATTTACTAAGCAGCTTTGAAACGTGTTCAATTAATTAAAAATTATTTTTTAAATCTCACTTTTGATAATATTTAATCACAAAAGTTCCACGGTAGCTGACGAGTGAGGTCGCAAGCTCGTAGCCGGGATTGAGTTGTGAGTTCGAATCTTGTTCAATCGAAACCGGCTGTTAAGCCTGTCTAGTTTCTAAATCCTGATGTTGGTAGGTGTGGAAGTTTGGTGAGTGGATGCTGCCCTCATTGCTTGACCATCGTTAAAATTTATGAAGTCCGTCGCCAGAAACCTTCCTATTGTTTCAAAATGAGATGTTATTAAAATGTCAAATCAAAATATTTGGAGTATATTGAATAATTGTGCATTAAAAGGATGTTAATTTAAAAAATAAAATGTTTAATAATAATGTTCAAAGTATTGTTCTTAACTTTTTCCTTCTTTTTTTTTTTTATTTCGTCGAATAATTTTGAAAACATGAGGCATTACTTTAATTACATGGATTCAATATTGCAATTAAGTAGGTAAGTTGCAATATGACCACAGATAAAGTCTGCACACTAAGCGATGTGATTACACACCTATATGTATATATTGTAAATATATAAGCAAGCACCGAATAAATTATTCTAGAAAATATCTTAGTAGTATGGTATAGCTGTCGCTTTCTTTGTTATTTGTTTTGTTTGAAAATGTTAATTTACGCAATACACGACTGTAAGTTATGATAAATATGCATTTGAAAGTTTGTAAGTCACTCAATTAATAATGGGAACCAGGAATTCAGAAAAAATCATTATGATATGATACGGCGCCAAATATTAGGATCTATCTTTCTCGTCAATGCTTACTGACTAAAAATCTGCAACCCTTAGTATCTCCCCTTTGTAACTAGAAAACTAACCTTACCACATGTCGTGAACTCGAACTTAACAGTGGGGGAAAGAAAAAATTTCCTCAATCTTAAAAGCGCCGACTGGAAAGGATATTTTGACTTAGAATCGGCTGAGTTCTAAAGGTTAAAGGAAATAATTGCGAATTTTAGAGAATTGAATACAAAAAAAAATAATAATAATAAAATTTATGAATTAAAATTACATAGAAATACTTATAGTTTATAAAGTGAAAAACCTTCTGATCCAACAGAAAAAAACAACTCTGAGCTAAAAGTGGGAATTGAAGGTCAAAACTCTGTGGAATGATATTCAAAAATATATAAGACCTCAACCACCATCTAGTGAACGTTAAACATTCAAATAAAACGTTCCAATTTGAAATCCCCAGTGTGATCATGGACCCAGTGGCACGCAAACACCGGTCACAAACACAATACGGAGGGCCGTGAAGGGAGGATTGCGCGATGACGTATACATAATCACGGTCCTCAAAGTTTAATTCGGGAGATGGAAATTTGCATGATAGGAGCAAATTTAATTTTAGCAACCTTAATGTTGATTTGAGGATCAGTTCCCTTCTGTCGGTAACAATAGATGACTGCAGAATTGGCCAGCTCAAATGCATCACAAAAATAATGAAAATGAATTAATTTCGAAGTTGTGTGCAAACATTATGGAATTTGTCTATTTTCTAGAGCTTGAACCTCGGCTTGAAACTTAATTAACTTTTTCTTTTATTCCTCAGGAAGAGAACAATTCCAGTCTAGTTTTCAACAATCATAGTTGCTGGTACATGATTTTAGTGATTACTGTTTCAGGAAATAGTAGCCCTATGGATCAAATAAATTGGCACACTATGAGAGAAATATTCTTTTTTCTAATTCCTTTTTCACATGTGTAGAAAACTTTAAAATTAATGGTCTTGTGGTCTTGTTTGGAGTTTCATAAAATTCATCATGACTTTCCACATTCATCAGTTTGAAATTCCAAGTTATCTGGTACTATGGCGATAGAAAGATAATCCAGAAGGACAGTGGAGTTCTAACGTAATTTTCGTAAGTCAAAATAATGCTTGTGCAACATATCTGAAAGCTTATCATCTGTTTGAATAGCATTTTTTAAATCGCGAGATACAGATAAGCAGGCATCAACATTAAAAGACATTCTTTACGATAGAATAACATTCTGGACGGTCAATTTTACAATCCATTGTAATTTGCTTTAAACACCGAGTCATCAAAAATGGAGCCAAAGCAGTACCGTAAGTTACTGTACAAAATTTGTAATCTTGTTAAGATAAATCTCATGATTCTCTCAACAGAATCCGTTTAAAATGTTGGTATTTGGAGGTAACTAATATTTGGTGGTACATTTTTTTTCAATATCCGAAGGTAATATGATTTCGTGCATTCGAAAATTTAACAAAGTTGAAAAGATATATCTTTGAATAACTGGGCCAACACTGAATATGGAATTAAGAGATACAGAGTTGCAGCTTTGCAAAACGCATCAGAACTACTCGCAATTTTATAGAGGTGCTATGGGGTTTCACAATTGCAAGATGAGGAAGGCAGTAAATTTGATCATTATAAACTAAATTACCATCTCTTTCTACTTATGTCACATGTTTGTGGTCCCTATATTCAAAATAATTTTATTTGACTTAAGCAAATTTTCTTTCTATTGACTAAAACCGTGAAACTGTTAGTGGCTTGGAATTTCCTAATTTTTTCCCTTAATCAAAAGTACACAATTTCAAAACTAATTTTCCATTTTCATTAACGTGATTGATTTTCTGATAGTGAGCTTCACAAAATTCTTCTTCTTCTGATAAACGAGGGATTTGGAAAGATATTTCCTCAAATTAACAAAATCCTTTTATAGCTTGATCAATGATTTTTTGAATTTGACATGCTGATTAGATATGAATTAAATTGGTAAGAAGCATCATCCTTGACTTTTATTGAACCCAAATCTACCCAACAAAAAGTAGTCTTTTGAGCAACTGGATCATTGAGAGATTTAACTATTCGAACTGGCAACAGACAACTGAAGAACTGGTTCGCTTCAAAAATAAAATCTATCTTTTTTCGAACAGAAAGTTTAGCATCTGCAAGAATGGTTGAATATAAATAATTTAAATATTTTTATACTGATATGCTCTGAAGGTAAATTAGAGGTTAAATGGTTTAAAAGAAATGCATCTATCTGGAAAAACCATTTATTATTTAATTATTTTATGAATTCTATATTTATACTAACTGAGCCACGAGTCACAGTTGCTTCAGAAGGAATAAGCTCTTGGACATTAAAAGGAGCATTAGATCCCGTTTTACGTAATTTTTTTACAAAAAAAATCAGAAATGAATGTCTCCTCGGAACCGCTATCTAAAATAATTGCGCATTAATGTCCTTCATCCGCCGAATCTGAAACTGTAACCAATACTGTAGAATCAAAATACTGTGACCTTGAACTGTGCAGCAAGATAAATCAAAGGACTCATTTTCTTCCCGAGATTATTTGTTGACTAAACAAGAATTAGAAACGACATTTTTTGTACCTTTGTAGACTTCGTGAATTAATACATTATGCCGTTTATTACATATTTTACAATTTATTTGAGAAGGACAGTTTTTTACTTGATGCAGACCAATTTAATTAAGGCACAATAAATTCTTACGAATCACATCTTTCCTTGAAGCGATATTTTAAGTTTTAAATTTATAACACTTGGTTAATTTATAAGCACCGTGGCAATTATTGTATTTTTGGGTCTTATTTTGCAAAGATAACATATTCTCTAAAGTAGAATCTTGAATTATCACACAAACGTTACTGTAAAGTTAATTATTATTGATTATCTGTAATGAAATACTTCTCGAATTTAAAAATTCAAGAAATGAATCTAAAAGATGGACATTTCTTATCTGTTGTTTTCTGAGTCCACAACTGACGCGTCTCAGAATCAAAATTTTGTAAAAACAAATAAATTATCCAAACGTCTCCGGATAAATGTGCTTCACCAAGTGTTTTTAAACCACGAATCACTTCGGCCGAAGTGTCAGCTGACTGTCTTATATTAACACAATTTGCATGAGATTCGAAGTGTTGATTAATGTTTTGATTAAAAACGTAACAATTTCATTTACTCTATCATAACGAATTAATAATTTGTTTCATGTTTCTTCATATGTTGTTTCAGAAGTAGAAATATATTTAATAATAAATGCAGGCACTTCCACCAAAATACCTGTTAAATATTGAAATTTCTATTATTTGCAAACGATTTAATGATGTGAACAATGGCTAAAAATAAATCCTTAAAATTTAACCAGTCAGTATATTTCTCCCTGAATTGAGAAATGTTCAAGCAGGGAAGCTTGAAATTAATTCTACAGTTTTCAGAGGTTATGGAAGAGTTCAAATTTGACGATATGTTCAATGCTTCAATAGCGCTCTGACAGTTTAATTTAGTATCAAAATATTTGTTCTCGAATTCTTTGATTTCCGACCGTTCTTAAAGTATCACATCATCATACCGGTGAAAATCTTTAAAAATATTATCAAGTCTTTCAAACCTTGAAAGCATTTCGGATTTATTTAAATGTTCAAAAAAAAGCGTTAACAATCCGAGTGAGAGCCAATTTCGCTCGACTTCGCATTCTCTTATTAATAGCTTCATCCATTAATGAAAACTTAAGAAATAAAAATACAAACGAATTTTACTTATTTCTAATATTCCATAAACAGATAATATCTACCTCATCTGGGGAACCAAATAGTAGGCAAAAGGACGAAACAAACTTGTTAACAAAAGCAAAGCTCTTTATTTTAACATCAGCCAGCAGTTTCAGTGCATCAAACAAAGTACACTAATGGCGTATCCTACCAAACCCAGTTCTCGCTCAAAACAAAACAAGGGAAGGCCATCACGTTAAAGATAAATACAGGGTAGATGGCGAAGGAGTAGCATAATAAGAAATTATTTTTTTATACAGATTACGTAGTTATAAAGACGAGACGGAAATTGGAAATATTACATAAATGGAACATAATAAACGTTAGTTAATAATAATGAAAATACAATTAATCTAAAGATAAGATAAATATAGCAGATAAATGGCTTTGATGAGTTACATGATAATGTTATCAATATAAGCAAAATACTTATAAATGAAAATAAAAGAAATAGAACATAAGCATATGTAAAATGCGGAAAATAACAATAATAGAAACTGATCCCAACACCTTGTGAACAATGAACACTAAGCAACACAATTTTTTTTTTTTTCAATTTAACTAAATTTTGTATTTTAAAAGATTTATATTACTATCAAGTAGTTTAAGTAGTTATGAGAACTATCCATCTACATTGAATTATACCATTATATTTCAGTTTAATAAAATATTCAAGAAGTACCAGACTCCAATTGAAAATATCCAAGAACAATATGAAATAGGCTATTTATCACTGAAGCACATATAAAATGGATCTCTTGAATCCCAGTTACCTCTCCAATCCTAGTTTATGATTTAAAAATGAAATCTTAGCTTACTAAATCTCTTGATCTGATTCGAACAGTTTTGATAACAATGGCTTTGTATCTTGGTATCTTAGACACACACATACACAAATAATCACATCACTTCCGTCCAAAAGATTAATTATGATACTTCAACCCAATTTTCCAATAACTACCAGGTTGTTGCTATCCTCTGTCTCCCTTCTTTTCCCTTTCTCTTCTATTTCCCTTCACTTCTTATCATTATTTAATTTACCTAATCCAGTTTCATTTAATTTTTGAAGAAATTGCAATTTTATCAATTTTAAATTACTATTAATTCTCTATGGAGCATGAAAGGAAAAACTGCGAATAGGCCAACGTTACAAAGTAAGAGTATAAGTATTGAAAATAATCAGATATCCATTTCATGTAAGCTGATGTTCTACAAATAAAAAAAAAGTTAATTATATGTTATTACATTAAAAAATTATGTTATTGATGTCATAAATTATTTTTCTTAATCTAAAACTAAGAAATGTTTGCTCTGTAAGGAGAAAAATAATGAAATAATAAAGTACACATTTTCTTGTATTACAAAAATATAACATTTCATAATTCAATTAAAATATTTAGTGAAAACTATACATGCTATTTACAATACGTGAAAAATTTCTCGTGCTAAACATACAAAATAAATAACAAATTGAATTTACAAATCATTTCTATAATGTATGCATTTTCAAGTTTAATCTTAAATTCTAAGAATCAGGACCGATATTACAGGTCCAGTGAGCGTCTGGCTTCATAGTAAAACACATTTTTGGCAAAGTGGTTTTCATTCAACAAAATTCCCTTCGAGGTTCACACTGATTATAATA
>BMAW01025278.1:0-11631 GCA_019974015.1 Nephila pilipes
ATATATATATATATATATATATATATATATATATATATATATATATATATATATACAAACACATTGTTGAAAATGTTACGTGTGGTCTGTTTCAGTTCTAAAAGGACATGCATTTTTTCTGGTTGTTGACAGATTATAAACCCCATTAACTCATTTTCTATGCTTCTTTACAGAGACAAGGTATGAACATTATCTCCTAATACGATCCTTTGTTAGAAAAATATTTGGGGATATTTGGCAGAGGACAGGATATGAGATAATTTAGAGCGAACACAATCAACAAAAACATTTAAAATTTTATGTGCAATTTTAATATTTTAAAAATATTTCCGATTGTTACTTTAAAATCTTAATATTTATTTACTTTTATTAAAAATTGTTTAATTAAAGTTTCTATTTTTAAATTAAAATTGATCGCTATCCTTTAATTAACCCTTTTTTGAACATGAATCTTTTAAAGTTTCCTTTTTTTCCCCGTATGATATAATTCTGAAATCATAATCATAACTTTTGTAGCCTTGTTCTGGATTCTCAAACACTACTTTTATCATCCTCAGAACAGCTTATCAGAACATTTAAACAGCATTGTGCTGAACGATTAAACTCATCCTGCTTTGTCCGTACATCAGTTTAGCAGACCTTTTGTGCAATATTGTGCTAAATGTTTCAAACCAGTTGTACATTTGCAAGTCGAGTGAATGATACTCCGGATGGAAACCATTTCAAACCGCTTGGACCTTTTCAAAACGATTTGAAGGGTCAAGAATTATTAATACATTCTTGTCTGGTCATCGATGTGCCGCTTCAGAACAATTAATTTCTGCACGTGCAAAAATATGCAAATTGCAAGAATTCTACATGCGCACCTGCTGTATTGATATATATGCAAGTGCAATTATCAGAGGAACACATTGAAGTACTAAATATCCCCAAGGTTTGTATTTTTTTAAAATTTTATTCTAAAATATTAAACGAGCTTGACTTAAATCATAGACTCGTTTCATAGAAGAATTTGGTAAATTAGAAAGTTTTCCATTTCTCTTTTTAAAGTTTTACCATTTCTGATCTGTGTTTCTCTAACATCCTTACTGAGGATGGTAAAATACTTAAGTATCGTAGGATAAAGTACGTTTATAACACGTCATAATAAATATCTTGTACGTATCGACCATTACAAGAAAAGCTCTTGTTGCTCCATTGGTATACAATTTTTTTAATGATTGTATTTTTTATCAAATTAAATGGATAACACTTCCCAAACACTGCAGAATTTGTAAGCGTGAAAGATAGAAAATAATTAAATTTGTGGGACCGAAATTTATAAATGAATTAGCATCATAATAAGACGAAACGTAAAAAAAAGAAATGAGACAGTAGAAATATCGGATGAATCAAAAAAGGGATGGAGCCTAAGCCCCTTTTCATGATGTCTTTGAATCATATATGACAGTTTATTAACTTCGCTCTGAGAAGCAACGCGATAGCTATTATCGAAGAACCTCGTAATTTTGAACCTCGATCGAGGGACGAGGGCGACATCTGAGATGGAATCTACCTTTCCTAACTTCTCTACCATGCCAACGGGACAACTTTGAACGAAGGCAGATTTAATATGCATCTGCCCTGGTTACATGATAAGCTTGTAGTGGCATCAGGGCTCGAACCCAGGACTCCACTTAAAACTATAAAACAAATCGAATTGCAAAATGTTCTTACTCATACAATCTTCATTATCATTGTCATCTTGTTCACATGATTGTCTTTCCTTTCCACATGAAAAATTCTTTTCTACGTCCTGCAAAATAAAACCATAAATATATTTTGTAAGATGTGCTTACAAAAGAATTTTTTTCTTTATTTCTTCACTAAAAAAAATTTAGATTTATCCTAAGAAGTATTGGGGGGCGTATAATAAGAAGCATATCTCCTAATGGATTAAAGACATTTTAAAAAATGTTAAGTCGTAGGCCATATGAAAAATTGATTCATTCCACTATATAACAAGTAGTGACTCTTTTTCTAAATTTCCCTTTTGCACACACAAAGGGAATTTAAACATTGCTATATTATATGACATCTAAATAAGACTTTCAGCATCTTTAATAATTCCTTATAAAGGAAGAAAAAGAAGGTTTGATCACATGATATTTAATTATTTCAAGCCATCGGGATTTATTTGCTGAGAAATTAAAGATCAAAAATGAAGATATGAGATTTATTTATCCCTAATAATCCATGTTGCACTTTTGATGAAACTTACTAAACATCAGGATAGAAAATTAAAAAAAAAAAAAAAAAAAAAATGGACGAAGTACAACTTATTTGACATGAGTAACAAGTTTTTCGTCTTTATAGCTTTGAAGAAACAATAAACCTATTAGTGATAGATCTTGAAAATTTGAGCTATGAGCAAAGGACGAAAAGTACATTAGAAATTATTTCTCTCCTAACTTTCATCTCCGTTATTAGAAACCGTTGAATCGATAATGAATTTAACAGGAATTGTGGGACATAAATCAATTAAGGAATTAAATACAAAGAGGATAAAGTATAACAAAAAGAATATACGTTATTTTATAACATGGTTTAAAGAAAATTGAGGTTTGCGAACATTATTCTGATCTTTTTTATACAGTAATATTTTCATATGTTGAAAACAAAAGTTATTAAAAGTAGATGATTATTGAAAGGTTTCCTTATTTTACATTTTACTTATTTTCCTTATTTTACGTTTCGAAATAAGCACACGTTTTTGTGTTTAAGACATTTTTATAATATTTTTCTTTCGTTAGTTGAGCAAAAGTTATATTTAACTAAGCTGTTGCAACGTTTTATTATGAATTTTGATTTAAGTTATTTAACTAGAATAAATAGAAAATTTTTGAAGACAAAATAAAATAGATTTCACTCTCGAAGCTCAAAATTTTATCTTCAAGTCCAAATGAGATCTCAGATTGGAATTTAATAAGGATTTTAGCACATCACTTTCGTAAATGAATATGTATTCGTAACAATTTCGTGCAGATAATATGCATTTATGTATTTCAATTTGTAGCATATTACATAGCCTATAAGTTTCAGTTGCTAGAAGGGACTGAAAGTTCTGAAAACATTATTTACTCATTTATTTTCAGTTGCTAACACTTTTTCTAAGAACATGCATACTGATTAAATTAGGTCGTGATTCCATAGATTGCGAATTTGATGATACACTTCATTTAGAAAATCCCTTAATCCTAATCTTTGTTAAATTTCTGATAAGTATCGAGAAGATTTTTATATTACGGTCGAATACATTTTCAAATTGGTTTTTCAAAGAATAATTTTAGGATCATTCATGGCTCTTCTAAGAAAGCATTCTTTCGTCAAGAAAAGAGAATAATAATCCTCATAAATAATGGACTAATATTTGTATTTCTGTGGTTTTATTATACACTTAAGAATAGGTGTAGAGAATAAGAGTATATCCTTAATAATAAAAAATAGGATAATTTATCACTCCGTATATGTTTTTATTTAAAATATGCACTTGAATCTCCTAGAAATATTTGGTGCTTTGTTCGAATTGTTTCATACGTATGAATCGGTTTTAACGTGTTTAAACATCAATTGATTTTATGAATGAACAACGAGTAAAAACATCGTTATTGTTAGTATATTATTTAAATTCTCTATTCCCTCTATTGAAATTTAATTATGTATACATTAACTGTTGTAAAGGTAAAAAAACTTTTAATTAATTTCTTACATTTTCTAAAAGAAAACAGATGGACGAAATAATTTTTTTTAAAAAAAATCGTACATGATTCAGTTTAATTCACCCAATTTTAGATTTATTGTTACAAATAAACTGCTGTATAATCGTAAATACTGGACATATGTTAAGTTTTTAGACGCAATTCATTCAAGGGTAGATTAGAATTTCTAAGATGCAAATAAAAAAATTTAGTTTTCATCATAAATACGCAAACAATTAATGGCAAATCCTTTATTTTTGATCTAAGAAATTTCTAAAATTTTATGAATTATTGTATAGTTTTATTCTTATAAAACTTCTTTTATTGCCGTTTTTTTCACGATAATATTTCAAAAACAATTTACTTACATTTTTTATTGATATATATTTACAAAATTAAAAAAAGATCGGTATTTTTTAAGTTTTTATACCAAAGTCATTTCAGACATTTGACGTAATTTTAAAGGGCGAAGAATAATTTCAATTCAGATATACATATACTCAAACAGTTTAGAAAGGAAAAAAAAACCTAAACTTACCTGTTCTGTTGCAATAACTTGAAGATTTAAGAAAACGAAAATACTTATAATGCATTGCAATCCTCCAAAATGCATGTTTCAAGACGTGAAGTTAATGATCAGGGTAACTAAGTTTTTATTTCGAAACTTAGCAATATTTATACCAGTGGAAAACTATTTTGGTTAAAAAGTTATTTTTAATTCTCTATGTTATGAAAAAAAATGATGATTGATAAAACCATTTCCTCAGACATTAGCACAGACAATTAGTCGCAATGCAATTAATATTAGATGAGAGTAATTTATTTCAATTTGAAAAGCAATTATTGTGTTTCGTAATGTTATTCATAATCCAAAAACATTTCTACATTCTTCATAAATTTCGCCCATGCAATAGTATTGCTGAAATAATTTCAGAATTAAAAACATGTTTAATTATACGGGACACTTGCACTGAATGTCATTTATTTAGAATATTTTTTATGCAATAAGAACATACTGATTAAAATATGTTCTAAATCATGCAGAAGCAGAAAGGAAACTGTATGTGATTTGTTAACATTTGAGATATCAAATATTATCCTTGCCCAATACTGTTAAATATTCTTATAACAAGCCCTTTTGGGGGTTTCTTTAAGAAAACCGTTTTTAATTTATTTTGTGCTTAAGCACGATACTTCATGAGCATTGTCGAATAAAAATGATCATATTAAAATTCAGGAAGAAATTTAAATATCGATTATTTAAATCAATTATGTTCTCGTTTCTTTGCATAAAGTAAAACGCCTTACATATTTTCTCACATATAGTTTGCATATACGATTGTCACTATGTATTGAAATATATATAAATGTGGTAAGAAGTACCAAAAGTTCAATAACTTTTCTTAAAAATTAACAAGTATTAATTTGACTGTAATCAAAATCCACGTAATTGCAATATGTTTTCCTTGAAACTATATGTTTCGCGTAGATACCGTCCAAGTGTCCATTGAGAGAAAAAGATTTCAATTGACATTTTGTGAGTTTTATATATATGTATACACGAGAATGTGTTGTTTCAGCCGTTTAGGTATGTTTATAAAACATACAACAGCAAAGACTTTACTTATTTTTGGTTGTAATAATTACTCAAAAAATATACGAGGTATGAATATTAATCAACGAGACTGTCGCTGAGACAGACGAAGCACGCAGGTGCCAAATGCTATCGAACGACATCGCTTTAGCTTGAAACGTTCTCTTTCGAATGCGGCGTTTCTATAAACACAAATCTGTACACTTGTAGCCTATGTACCCACAACAGTTATTTTTTATTGTTTACCGGTAAAAGGATAAATGAGCAATGAGTTGTTGAGAATTTTCACATGAAACTAACTGAAACTTATAATTTTTGAAAGAAGTGTATGACAATAAATGTTTATCGCGTGCGCATATTTTTACATAGTTTAAGCATTTTGAAGACGGCTCATAAGAAGTTGAAGATGATTCATGCCGGGTTCATTCTCTCATGTCAAAAGTGAATGGCAGTGTGGAAACAATCGGTAATCAGGTTCGATAAATGTTCGGGTGATTGCTTAGACTCTAGGAATTGACAAAGAATTCCACCAAGACAATACACAGACTCGCTCAACATTGTCCGTCAAGAGGCTTCTCTCGAAGTAAACAACCCAATAATCGACCAATTACTTTATTCGCCGGATATTGCGCCATGCGTCTTCTCTCTGTTTCATTAGATAAAATATGCATTAAATGGAATAAGATTTGAATCCGTTCAAGTTATGAGAAAGAAATTGGCACGCGTTCTGAAGAAGCCGTCAGAAGAAGACTTCCAACGTTGTTTCGAAGATTCGCATGCAGCGTTGTAGGGATAGAGAATGGGATAGACGAATGGGAATAAAATATTTTGCAACGTCAATCTCATTATATGATAGAATACCTTGCATGTGCAATCTTAAATATTTTAAACAAGTACAAAATCAGTAAATTGAGTATTCAGTCTTTCTTTTATATTACTAGATAAATAGTTAAAATGTATATATATATATAATGAGAAATCTATTCAATACAATGGATATCCAGTTAAGTAAAGTTAGTCCAATGATACATAGATAGGAACAAAATTTACCGAAAAAATAACATGAATAAATATTTCGACAGAGTTAAATTTGGCACAGCTTACTGCTTTTATAACCAATAATACTGGAATTAACGAAACAATTGATTTTCTGAGTACTTTTTTCTGTGTATTAAGAGAAATAAAACTAGAATAATATGTTTATCTTTAATTAAATTCATTTAAATATTGTAAACTAAACTTAACACCTTTCCTCTTCTTTTCAAAAGATGTATTAGAACATTAAGTGGAGCTCATACGTTAAAACACTTAAAGAAGGTAACATAATACAGGTTAAAATAATTCTTCATAATTTGACGAAAAATTTACTATAACATTTTAAATAAGTTTTGAAATATATATATTTTATGTAAATATTTTTTTTTAAAATTGGCATATTTTTAAAAAGAGAAATTCTATTGTATTCTGCTTCACACGTATTAAGAATGTAAATTATTAAAAGAATTACAGCAATAGGATTTTTTTTATATGAGTTTTTTTTCAATATTCTAAAAGCTTTAGGAGAATTTTTTATTTTTAAGTGAAATCGGAAGAAGTGCAATTTTACAGCAAAATACTATTGAATGGGATTTCGTTATTCTTTATTTCATTTTCATAAATAAGAAATTACTTGATAGCTCTTGTTTAATCTCTATTAAAATAAATATTGTATTATACTCAGAAAAATAATTGTTCAAGAATGCGGTTAAATCAAGCTTTGGAAAGGTGTATGAGTCGAACATTTATAAAAGACACGAAGAAAAGCTATTAAATAAAAGTCTGTGGATTGTATACACCATAAAATACAAATATATATATACAATTTATATGATATTCAATGTTAAATTCATCGTAATATTTTATTGTTTTAAATTGGTAAAAATTAAAGAAATTCTATTGAATAGCAAAGTTTATAAATAATTGTACAGAAATATTTCGGAAAACATAATACAGTAAAATATTGCTTTTAAAAATAATTATTTCATTAGTGATATTTTGCATAATTTACGAGGAAACTATTGATTCGTCATTATTTTAATTAAAAAAAGTCAGCATATAATTGCTCAAAACAATACTTTATTTAAAACAAAATTTAGAAACGAGTGTGTAGAAATGTTTTTGAATAACGAAAAAATATTATGAAATATTGCTTTTCATCATAGAATAATGAATTAATTGTTGAAATCAGTTTCTTTTTTTCTATTTGACTCCTAATCTATCCATCACAAAAACTGATCTGATATTATTTTAATCTAAAGACGTAGATTTATAAAAATAACATTTTTTCAAAAACATTTACAATACTAATTTCACGCCTTGGAACAAGTATATCATAGGGCAGAGTTTTTGTATATGTATTTTTATTCTTTTAATTTTTCCGAGATATTACGACAGAACAAGTAAGTATATTTAATGTCGTTCCACAATATCTGTGAATTTGTATACATTGAATGAAATATACATTGAATGTATGCAAGAAATGTGAAGAAAACATTCGTAGATTTTTAAATACATTCGAAGCTATCTTATAGGAAAAAAACATATAAAGTATCTAAAATTTTAATATTTAAAATTGTAATTATCTTATTTAAAAATTATATAAATAGTTTTTTTTCTAAAACAGTCCTCTTGAAGAACTGCGAATAAATAGTTTTCGAAAACTATAGTGATCCCAATTTCACATTTATTTTACAAAAAGAGTTTTATATGTAAAGTAAGTTTTTTTTTATTATTATAACAAATGTTTTATTTATGCAAAATTCTGACTATTATCAAATGCCGGAATGATGAATTTAAATATTCGTAAATGATCTGCAAATTTATTGAAATTCAAAAATTCAAAGCTGTTTCTTCTATATAGCTTTGTACTTACTCATATAAATATATCTAAGATTATATAAATAAACTAAAACAGAAACTTTTTACGAAAACATGTGAATCAAATGTGATGTTTGAGATTTTTGAGAAAATGCAAAAAATGTCTAACATCATTCAATACCTATAAAAAACTTTTAGGGTAATTAATACATCTTCGACATCGAAATATGAAGTTATTTGATAGCAAAATTAAAAATGTTAAATAATGTTCATTTTTGTAAATTTAAAGCAATAGAAATTTTTTAATATTGAGGTAACTCTTCACTTGTGTACCTGTTAAGTAAGGAATTCACTTTTATTAACATAAATAATTGTGTAGTAATCGAAAACAATCACTTTCCGTAATTACATTTTGCATAAATAGCGTGTTTAGCTTTAGATACTCCTTAAATCACATCTACTGCAATTATAACATTAAATAATTTCATAGTTCTTATACACATAATATCCCATACTCTAAGCTTAATTATAATTTCAAAAATTAGATTAATAAAGTTTTAAAAAATTACGTTTTAAAATTTACAAAATTTTTATACAAATATTGGGCAATACAAGAGATTTGTGAATGTTTATTATAAATAAATTCAGTTCATTATATAGATAATGATATAATTTTATATTTTGGTAATTATCACACATATTCCTATAGATGAATATTGAGGAAAATGTATCAAAATCCTAAGAAATACATTTTGAGATAAACACAAGTACTTTATTCTCTCTATCATGTAGCACACGAGTTTATAATTTTAAAATTGTGTTTTCAAATATTTCTGCCAAATTTTCATAAATAATACAAGTATGGATTTAGAAAAGTTCCTCTACCGTCTAAGAGTAAAATCAAAAAATATAAAATTTTAAGCGTTTTAACTTTCACAGTTTCCTAAGAAAGTAAATAATTGATTTTTTTGAAATAGTTTTTTTGATCGCAATAAAACGTAAGCAAATATTGTTTTAGATTATGTTGTACAAAATTGTTCATATTATTAAACAATTTTTTGCATGAAAAATAAAGATTTTGTAACATGAAAATTTCATCTATATAAAACGCTAAACGTTAATGCCTGAATTATAATTTTTATATGTTTGCAGAAGATTTGGAAAGTTATTATTATTTCTTTTTGTATTTGTAAATCAAAATAAATAAATAAATCTTGTTCACATTCGCTTCTGTGTTAGTGGGGCGAAGAGATTACGTAGAATGTATACGATATTAATTCAAATGCTAAAAGTTTTGTTTAAAGTACGTCTGTTTAAAACGTTATAAACATTCGTACATAAAATATATATTTATTCTTTTTAGTAGCAAATTATATATAAAACAGCTCAACGCAACTGTTTGAAAAATATTGATACATATACTTTTATATCGCAGAACTGATTGTAGTCTGATTATTCACCGAAGGAGGACTTAGTCAACGTTGCAAAACCGAAATACATACAATAAATTTTTGAACTTGATTTTGGGAAACAAACCTGATTTTAATGGATAAAAGGGACAAAAGCATAACAAGGGAGATATCGGCTAAAGATGATGGGGAGAGTGCGGATTGTATGAGTACGAGTTATTTTTTTTAATTAAATTTGTTATTGCATCACAAAACCAAAAGGAATTAATTTTTAAAAATTTCGTCAAGAATATAATGTTTATAATATCTCTTTTTCGATAAGCATGCAGTGATGTTTCACCTTAGTCTGTTGCTACATTGCACTGTTAAGTTCGCCTTTAATCCCTTATTCATGTATATCTTCCAGTCATACTTCTTAAGAAATATCCAACAATTGGCATATGGAATACATATGGAATATTTGCATATGGAATACAGCAGTAAGTACTATATTTAAATTAACCAGAAGTTCTGCTAAATGTCTCTGTGTTTCTCCTTGTAAAAAATTAACAGGACTACTGAGGGTGAAGAAGCAGAATTCTTTCGAGATTGATCTGTACTTATTTCAAAAAGTGTACAGTAGTATTTAACAAAAATGAATTAAAACATCCTTGAAAATGACCCGAGAAAGGTAAAGCCACAGGAAATTGGGAAAATATTTTTTCTTCCTGAATAAATTGTGTACTTTCTACATTTAAAATAAAATTTCTTGAAAATCATCAGATCATTTTATCGAAAAATTAGTTTATCAATATTACTATTTTCAGAATTCATAGAAAATATTAAGTTATGCTAAGCATGTTGCGGCCAATGTTTTAAGGTATTCCTTATGTTACTAATAATAGAATCGTTAATAATATGATGAATTGGAACTAAATCCATTTATTCTTACGAAACTTTATTAAAGTTCAGGTTATGCGTAGAAAGTGCTTTTTTGTTACTTTATTAGGGATTACACAGCAAAAATTTATTAAATTCTAATTGTAAATTCTTCGCCCTTGTTATTGGTTTATTTCGAAAAGTCTCCACTTTTCTAACTCGAATCGATATAAAAAAAATTATAATTTACCATTTTAATAGGAGGATTATTGATTTTTATTTATGGTAACAAAAAAGTTTAGTGAATGCAAATATAGTTATTATGATAATAATTGTTGTATAGATTATAATATAAATGTAATATTAAGCAAAATATATATGATTGTATTTAACTATATATATATTTGTGTGTGTTTGTGTGGAAATCGACTTTGACTTATCTTCTAGAACGCGGCCATAGAACGTCTCATCACCAGAGAGAGCTGCTACTGTTTCGGTGACATTCCGCTAGGGGAAAGAAGACGTTTACACGGGAAATCGCTATTACGAGGTTGGAGTGGGTACATGGAGTGTCTGAGATATATCACCGCTAAAACCGTTTTATGTAATAAGTGCATGGAGCACAACCTCACTGGAATGAACTACTTACGCTTATTGGATCTAGATACTACTTATGTTTTTTTTAAATTTCATACTTAAGTGTTTGTACATAATCGCTGTAAATAAGAATAAATAACTTCGAATAAACCGAAGTATCATCATTGTGAATACCCGGACATTCACAAGAGGAGGCTCTGCACAGATTATACAGTGATTAGTGTAGACCGTTTTTGTGTGTGTGCGGATAAAATTTTCTTGAAGGATTAAAAAAAGAAAAAAATAATTAGAAAACAGGAACTTTTGCAGGAAAAAAAAGAATTAAGAAGAATATTTCGGCAGTGGAACGTCTCAAGTGTTAACAAGGAACTGTATTGTGATTTCATCTTACCTTTAATTTCGAAGGAGAAATTGTTTCCATCAGCAGCAACCGATCAGGTAGGAAAATATTTTTTTTTTATAATTTCTAAAATGTATGCGTCAACAAGAAAAGAGGATCTTCTCCTCGTGGCGCAAGAATTGGACGAAGAAGTGCCATCAAATGTAAAAATAGTTGATTTAAAAAATATTATCGAAAATA
>BMAW01025302.1:6276-20738 GCA_019974015.1 Nephila pilipes
AAAAAAAAAAAAAAAAAAAAAAAAAATTCAGCCATTGAAGAAAAGCAAAAGAATGGAGAACTATATAATTAATGCTGTAAAAAGCTGTAGACTGTGAGGTTAGGCTATTCCAGAATTATTATCCAAATTACCTCAATTAGTATTATGTAATAAAAAAAGCGTTTATAAAATCAAAGATATAATTCATCAGAGATAAACAATAACCGAACTCGTTAGGAAATCCTTTAAGAAGTCTCAGAAAGCAATCCCAGAAAAATTCAGAGAATGATTTCCTTTAAATTTAATTAGACTTCCTAATTTTTCCTATACTTTAACTATCATTATAAAGAGTTCATCTATAATTCCTTTATACCATTCCAAGCTAGCTTTTATTTCAATGTATGTAATCCCTAGCTCTTAAAACCTGCTCAGTCTGCTGTTTCCCTGGATCCCTACGCATAGGGATAATACTTATTGTAGGCGGCTAATATACCTAAAAATCCCTCCATGATATTCCATGTGACCTGAAGAAATTCTTGCATATAAATTATAAGCAAGGAAAAGTCCCTTCTTTTCCGCTGTAACCACGAAGGTTGTACGATGCATCTGGCGTCTTCAAAATTGTCAGGATGTAAATATTATCATTCTTCTACTATATCTACGGAAGCGAGTGGACGCACGTCCCCCACTATCTCAATGTTATATTCTCTCTCTTCATGTTCTTAACAAAATTATTCTGATCTTTAATAATGTAGAAAGTATCCACAATTTGTACAGAATCCATCGAGTTTAAGGAAATCTATAAATTGTAAAAAAAAAAAAAAAAGAATAGAGGATATGTTAAGCTTATTGTGACATGTATCAATACCAAGCTGAAGGAAGAGGCTTGAGGTAAAAGAATCAAACAATACATTTAAGAGATAAAACCCGTACCCTTGATGCACGGTAGATTCAATTTACAAAGACTACATTAACGATAAATTAGTATTATTTGTCACTTCTTAAAGATCAGGACAGAAGTTATAGAGATAGTCACCGTAGAGGTAAGTTAATCATTTATAGAGTACCTGTTTTCTTGTGGAAATTTAAAGACATAGGTCAATGTACGGAAGGTGATTAACTCCAAAGAGTTTAATTATTAAACGAAGTATTTTGTATGGATTCTACCCCTTTTTACAATGCAAAAAGCGCGAAAAATAAAGATAATTCCATACATTATATTTATGAATGGTTGGCATTAATAATTTAGGAATAGGTTCAAATTTATGATTATCCGGGAAAGGAAAAAGAAAACTATCAGGAAGCAACACATCAGATCATATGTCTGTTTGTTCTGATTTTCCCTGAAAGATATTATCTCACAAAACAGTAACCTTCCTTTTGAAAATTATCAGTCATTTCTTTTTTAACTGAGAAAAGAGTAATTTACTTCTCAAACGTAGGTGTGAAAAGTGATTGCTTTATCTTATCGGGTGTAAAGTTCATTATCATAATAATTTTATCACACTTAGGCCTATTGACAGAACAATGATGCTAGCGACCGAACAATGGTGGCGAATATAATTCTTTCAAATAAAACGAGTTTAAGTGGTTGTAATTGAACCTTACGATTCAGTGTCATTGTAATTTTATTTTTCATTTACTATTTCGTAACCAGTTTGTGATAAGAATGCGTAATTATTGTATTTATTATATGATGTAAAGAAGGTGTATTTTAAGATGTTATTATATTTATGCATGAAAACAGTTAGAGATTTAGTATACGAAGAATGTGTTCGAAATTGGTTTGAGATAAGATGGAGGTATTTTTTTTTTAAAAAAAAAACGAATTTTCTTTGATATTTTGAAAATAGAATGTTGGCATCTGTTTTCTGAGAAAAATTTTAATTCCAAATTCCATTTTATGACATTGGTTAAAAATATTTTTAATACTTACATTTCACAAATAATATTTATATTTCTCTTTAATAAAGATGAGTAAATGTATGGGAAAAGCTACCTATTTTTTTAACCTTGATTTGTAATTTAAGAAAATATAAATGGTGAAGTAAGAAATTCTCCGTAATGAGTATTATATGATGCATTTTTTTTTACAGAAATTTGTGTAAATAAGGAAAGGAAATATCTTTTGGTACATTGAATATTTTGTATCAAAATATATTTTAATCATTTATGTAATCAAGGAATAAAATCACAGATGTTTATAAAACTTGTAGAAAAAGAAGCACATTAAAAACGAAGACAGTTTTCAATATCCTTTGCAGTTTTTAATTTTTATTTTGAGAATATTTTTGTAAACTGCTTTTTTTTAATTTGGATTTTTTAAGTAAAGTTTTATTTACTACAGAAGCATTTTTAAAAAATGCGGCAGTTTTATACTAACAACAACGGACTTGTTTTTATTTGGAACGATTCATGCGTGCATGTAATAAGCACAAGCTCTCAAAATCAATACAAATTCGAGATTACACTTGCATTTTTTCTTTATAAAGATCTCAAAATAAATTTAAAAAACTAGATATATATATTAAAAATAAATACATAGTAGTAAAGAGTCTCTATGGCAGGGTTTAGAATTTAATGTTACGCGACAAAAAATTCATATGATGAAAACATGAATTTCTTAAAAATGATTTAATGATACAATAATAGCCAAGCTAGACCTTTAAAGTTTACGTATTTTAATGCAGAAATATTGTACATACATATAATATTCTTCATCATTCATATCATATGAACTCTGCAAAAATGTGGAGTAAACTTATATTTGAAAAATGAGCGTCCAAGAAATCGTAATAATACCAGCAGCCTTTAGAAGAAAATCAAATCACACTTCTTATTAAAAATGATAAGACATTTCTGAAAAATAATATATTACTTCTACAAACAATCTTAAAAATTAATAATTAATATAGATATTATTGGAATAAAACATAATCAGTTATATGAAGCAATTATAAAGTTTCATAATTTTTAATACTTTCTGAATAAATGGGATAATTCCAACTATACATTGAATAAGTTTCACCAGATTTCTTTTAAAGATACAGAAAATAGCGAATAAATCATTTTAATTCTTTCGTTTCTTTTCAACATTGATACATTTTTTTTTAAAAAAAATTGATTTGAAATTTGTGAAACTAATTTATTAATGAAATGTTTAATAACTTTTCTTACAATTGTATAATTTCGCTTTTTTGTAATTTCAGCGTAGAATCTATCACGTGATATTTTTTAATAATGATTAATTTTTTCTTTAACAAAAAGCAAACGATTTTAATACTAAATAATCATAAACGAATGCTGCAGATGATGTTTTTTTACAGATAATTATTTGCAATAGATGCAGACGATTTTTACTTGTGGAAACATGGGGTAAAAAAATATATAGAGTTTTTCAAGAACCGTTAAATTTTTGTGTGCTCTTTAACAATTCACTTTTTACGAAATAAATCCAAAGATTTGAAGTGAATAACTTTATTAATCTCTAAGATATATATAGAAGTATTTCCATGAATTACAAATTTTGATAATGCAAACATTTTCGAATCGATCTTAATCATTTTATTGTAATTGTGATCACTTATAATTTTTTCTTCCGATTATTATTTACCTTAAGGCCTTTCTGGATTAAAACTTTATACTTTGTTGTAAAAATATATTGTTGTTATGAGAATTAAGATCAGGATATGATTACGAGAACATAATTGTCAGTTGTAATGATTTATGGATTAAAAACTCTTTCAGTTAGTATGTCAGAGCTATTGGTAACAGGAAACGCAAAAGGTTAATTTGTTAACAAAACTGTAGGAGCTTATGGTTGCATTTGAGAGTTATAATTCATGATGTGTTAGTAACTGATACCTCTCACACCATAACGTCATTAATTAAAATGATTAATTTATTAGCAGCACTTATATGTTCCCAGAAAATAAATTCATCGACAATGTATGTTATTTGTCAATTAAATCAATCATGTTTGCCTGCGAAGCATTAACTCTGCCTTCTTTCAGGTCAAACGGTCACTTCGGGAAACTTGATTATTTCACACAAAAAATAGAATTTGCTAAAGAACCAGTTAAACGGTTGATATTAAATTATAATAATAACATGTCATTCTGCTTCTGAAAATGGCTTTTTTGTAATTTACCCTCCAGAAATGTAAGGATATCGGAATAAAATTCTTTTCATATTTTTTTTTTTATTATTATAAAAGCAAAAAATAAGTTACTTACGCAATATATCTTACTTATACTCGCATAATACTTACATCCGAAGATTTTGATCTTGCAAATACTCGTTGAACCAAGTAATACAAATAACATACTTTTTTACTATAAATTAGAATAAACTTAAGTTATAAGAATAATTTTGAAATATGTGTGTATCATCATAAGCATTATTTATTTTTATTTAGCTGATAAATAGTTTTTCTTTTTAATTTTTTCATCAGATGCAGAACAATATGTGAACTGATTTTAAATCTGGAAAAACTTGTTTTGTCCCTTTTAACTGAAGGCAGCGTACGAAGTAACACTAATTTGATTTAGCACTGCCATCAGTTGTCAAAAACACTTTTAAAACCACACTCGTGTATATATATATATATGCAGGGTGCTTCAAAAAAATGTATACACACTTTAAACTATTGTAGTTTTCTCGCTCTACAAGGCTAATGTTATATTTCTTCGCCAGGTGCCAGCATAATCGTCCCTCTATGTTATATTATCAGTTGGAATTTGTAATATCAACATGGGGGACGTACGTTTGAGTTTTGAAGAACGTAAGCAGGTTATTAAGTGGTACTGGAAGTTTGAGAATGTAAATGAAGTTCAAAGACAGTGGAGAAGGGAGTATGATACAGAACCACCTTCAAGATTAACAATTACACGCATACGAGACAAATTCGAAGTTCATGGAACAGTGTGTGATGTGCATAAAGGTCATTCAGGTCGGCCTCGAACAGCTACAAGTGATGAGTCATCAACGGCAGTCTTAAAACTGTTTCAACGCTCTCCTAACAAATCTTCAAGGCAACAAATCAAATCCACGTAACCAAGACATTCTTTGGAATGAGATTCAAGCAGTGTGTAGAGAAATCTCATTGGACGTTTTGATACGATGTACAGAATCTGTGGTGACTCGTACTCAGAATTGTATTGATGCTGCAGGTCACCAATTTGAACAGTATTAACATTTGTTATTTATGTTTCAATTACATTGGACTTTCAGCTTTCTATTTTCCTGAAATTTAACTTTGTAGAACGGTAAATAAATTTTCTATGGAAGTTCAAAGTGTGTATACATTTTTTTGAAGCACCCTGTATATATATATATATATGTGTGTGTGTGTGTGTGTGTGTGTGTGTGTATGTGTGTGATTAATCCAAGTTATCACCGCTTTAATTTTAGTATTTTTATCACCAATCCAAATTAATGCATATGAATCTTCTCTCGTTAAAATTATTACTACTTTCTCTCTTAGAGTCATGTTATCTTGCTTGAGGAGATTGCATCACTAGCCTCATTCCAAGTAAACTGTACCAAGTATATTGTACCATTTCCTCTTTAGCTTCTTCTACCAATGCTTGCGACAAACACCAAAATAGATCTACGAGCTGAAGGATTAGAATCTGATGTTATTGCAATTCGAGGACGAAAAGAAGATGTCATGAAAGCAAAGAAGCGTCTTCTTAAAATTTCAGACGAGAAACAACTTACTGGGCACACAGCTGAAATTAAAGCAAATCCAGAACAATATAAATTTTTGATTGGTAAAAATGTAGCTAGCATTAAAAAAGTTCTTCACAAGACATGAGCTAAAATTGTTTTCCCTAGTGAAAATGATGATGATAAAGATTTCCTTGAACAAGCTAAGCAGTATTTACAGGAAATAGAATAGGATTTGGAAGTGATGGTGACAGTTGAATGCATTATTCTTCGAGAACATTATCCTCCTGTCTTGGCTCTAAAGTGCAAAATGTTCGACGACAGTTTAATGTTATTGTAAAGTTGCCTGATCATGAAAAACCTGAAGATACTGATAAAGTGACGATGCATTTAGATCCTCATGCTGATGGTCTCGAAGCTGAATTTCAAGCCAATTTTGAAGCTCAAAGAGACGAACTGGAAAAACATACGAAACAGCAGATTTTCAAGATTCAAGACGAAAACCTGAAGACGTGTAACTTAAGAAGACGGGAATCAATAGAGTTGAAGAACTTGATCTGAGTTCTTTTGTTGCCATCAAAAGAACTCAGTTCTAACCACACTTGAATCTAAAGACGAAGTATCTAGTACCCTACAGGATCACTAGACTAAAAGGAGAAAACACCCATGACGTTATCAAAGACAGAAACAATGAAGGACCCCAACTGTACGACGTCATGGGCTGAATTCCTAAAACCATGCAGCACGCTGCCTGAACTCTTATAACATAAACGTTTCTTTTTTTTTTTTTTCAGAATTTTGTAATGTTTCAATTTTTTGTTGTTTTGTTTCTTCATATTTTTACAATGTCGTCTGGAAGACAAGCCGAATCCAGGCGGGACGAGTCAGTGATGTCCGATAGACGTTCAGGGCCCACTAGCACAATCTGCAGATGGAAGCAAGCAAGCAAGCAGCTGCCAGACGGGTGCGGAGAACGAAAGACGAGCCCTAGAAGTCACTGAAGCCGTGGCGAAAGACTCTTTATTTTCGGACGCTTTATTTTTGTGTTAACATTAATAATATTAACTTTGATGATTGATATTAATATTGTACATATCCTCTTCTTATATTAATTAAATAGTAGTTGAGCTCAATAGAGTCATATTTTATTGTCTACTTTTATATATATATATATATAGCTGTAGGATTTGTACATTTTGAGACGTCTTCCAACACTAGATGGCGCCACTTGTTCTTTTGGTTAAAAGCGCAAGCGAGATTAAAGAGGGCGACCAACAGAGAAAGACGTGTGGTCTTACAGCTCTTTAATATGTATAATCAATAATTCAATTTTAACTTAGTAAATACTGTACAGTAATATATGGTTTAATTAAATGTCATCTTCTAAAAATCCGCTTTGTTATTGAATCCAGAAAACCCCTAGACATCTTTAAAACGAGCCATGTACCCCATTTCTGTAGTTAGGACTCTCTCTCTCTCTCTCTCTCTCTCTCTCTCTATATATATATATATATGTGCTCTTTGAACTGGGAAATAGATGAAGCAAGTCTACTTTTTGAAATCAAATTCTCTCAGATTTTAAGCTGGTTTTAACTTGTTCTAGATAAGTCCATAAGAAACTGTTCTGATGGTTTTCTATAGACAATTGAAGCGGTTTTCTATCTGGAATTTTTCACTGTAAACGAAATTAGAAAAGCACCTCAAATTTCATTCTTAATTGAAATCCTGTAGAACTTATTTACGGCCCATTTTCCTATCGTCTGGTCCCTATTTTTGTCAGAAAGAGAATCACTGAAACAACTTTCCATAACTTATTTGGAATGAAAAATTCCTGAAGTGAATTGCGTTTCTCTATCAAATTTCGTTTATCATTCGTTCGACATAGATGCACTCGTTTGCAATAAAGGCACCTAAAAGAAAGGTGTTTTACCATTTCGAAAAAATACAGGGATCTTCTTTACGAAGTATTTACTCATTTCTGTATAGAATTTTTTTCATTAAAAAATTACACACTTCTATACATTTTAAACATTTTTTTTGCCTTTATATTAAAACATACTTAAATTCATGATGAATCTACGCAAAAGAAGTTAACTTCCAATCAATTTATTTGCAAATTAAATATACAAATAAAATTATGATTTTAAATAATTGACAAATAAATATGTGTACAAATAAATTATGTAGTAATATTGCATTAATTGCTTATAGTTATTACTTAATACCAATATACGTTACATACGGAGGCGTATCAAATAAAAACGAATTTTTTTAAATAGATATTTTCTAATATACTACTTACTAGAATAACGTTATTTTGCTATATGTCCTTTAATATCTACACATTTTTCCTAAGTACTCGGTTTTTTTTTTTTTTTTTTTCAAATTTTTATATGATACGCCTGAATATCGGATGTGTGCGAAGTGAATTGTCCGCAAATTCTTTTATTTCTTCATTCGAAGAAAACCTTTCCTTTCCTGACACTTCTTTGAGGAGTCAAAACCATATTGAAGTCCGAACATTTTAAGTTGTGATTCTGTGGAGAATGTCCGAGTTTGATAAATGAAATTTCTCTAATTTTTCTTGCGCTACACCATTAATATCGGGGTCTCGCATTGTTTTTTATGGAAAGGTGAACTCTGGATCGAAATAGACAGATATACACTTAAACCTATTGCAAAAGTTGATTATAGTATATTGCATTAATTGTACTTCGGTCAAAATGAAAGAAAAGAAAAAGAATATTGATCTACACAAATACCTTGTGAAATGGGCCGCGGTAGCCTAGTGGTCATGGCTTCGGATTCGTGGCCGGCGGTTTTCGTTCAGTCGCGGGTTCGATCCTTAGCCGCTAAAGACCCGCTGTATAGTCGGGATTGATGCACGTTAAATCTGTCGGGGCCCAAAGTCCTCCCGTTGGCGTGGCGTTTTGTGGATGGTAGGAGAGGGGGTTCCAAACTCAGGTGTCGTCCTTGTCACTTGACCGTGGTTCAAAATTACGAGATCCGTCGCCAATAGACCTCGTGTTGCTTCTAGTGCGACGTTAATAAAAAAAAAATCAACTCAATACCCTGTGAATACATCCTCAAAAAAAAATGAATAAGCAGTAGCAGGTGATTTTTTTTTTCCTGCAGATAACCGAGTTTTTGCTTTTAATGAAGCAGTTTCACTTTTGGTGCACCATTCACTCTTTGAACCGCTGTGTTTAAAGTTGGTAGCGAATAAATAAATGAACATATGAGAATAAAACGATGCCAATGGATTATTTCAACATTAAATAACTTATCCTGATAGGCATGGTAAAATATATTATTATCTGCCTCTATTAAAAAAATTTCGTTTATAATGGACCCATCTTCGCATATTATTATAAGAAAATATACGTAGAACTTTTTCCCTCCAAAAAATAAACTGTGGTCTTTTAATTAATTTTATTTTTAATTTTTGCGGGGGAATGGTAGAATATATTATTCACCGCGGAAATTTTCCTGAGAATGAAAAAACAAAAATAAAATATCTGGCGCCTCACTCTTTAGTCTTCGTACTTCAGAAGACTGCATTAATCTGCTTACTTTGGTGTGTATGTAAATGCAAAGAAAAAGAGAAAAGTAAACCAAGAAGAAATAGTTTTAAGCTTAAACTTAAAGAATGTACGAAATAGCCGGTTAAGGATAAAACTCGGTATTTCCCAAGAATGTACTAACAAACTGAGTTCGTTAAAACTACTTACCGAGCAAATAAGTGTTGTTTTAAAAATGTTAACCAAAAGTTGTTGCATTTTATCTAAAGACTTTGACATAGCTATTTACTTTTAGACTTAAAGACTCTCTAGAGTTTTATTTGTGAAACTTCATGATTTTGTTTTCCTTTTATTTTTTGAGATCCATTACTAATATATAAGCTCTTTTAAGTAGATATAAAAACTACAAATCCTACTTAGTATTTTACTAATAGATAGAAACTTTCCTCTTTTAATTTTACAATAAAGTGTTACTTTATAAACAAGTTATTCGCACAGCTCTATGCCCACGGTAGCCTAGTGGGCGTGGGCGTGAACTCGCGGCCGGCGTTGTTTTGGTCGTGTCGTAGGTTCGAGCCCAGATGCCACTGAAGACCTGCCGTGTAGCGGAGCTGATGCATATTAAAATTCTCAAAGTCTCAACTCCTCCTGTTGACGTAATGTGGGATCCTGGAAAGGCCAATTCAGGAGTCGTCTTCTTCACTTGACGAAGATTCAAAATTACGAGGTCCATCGTCAGTCCGTCCACGTGTTGCTACAAAGTGCCACGTTAATAAAACAATCAATCAATCGCACAATTAAAACTTGTGCTGTCCCTGTCTGGGGTGCTGCAATCCCAAATGAATTTTAAAAAAATCAAATAATTCTTTTCAAAACAAAATTTTCCGAGTGATATCTAATGTAATTATTTCTGCTGCGTCAGAAATAATGTCATCTACAACAATCTCAAAATTCAGTTACAGTAGAACCACGTTAAGTTGGACCCCTTTAACTCGTACCTCCGGATTGGTCGCACGAAGAATTTTTTTTTTAAGTTTGAGAAACGATCTGCAAAATTCCATAACATACGAGGTGTTGCTAATAAATTACGAGACTGACGCTGTAAAACATTTTATTTTGAGAGAGAGATTTCATACATATTTATTTATTATCAACTTCATTGCACATCCTTCCTCTATCCCTACAACGGTCCATGGAAATCTTCCATTGTTCGAAACAGTGCTGGAAGTCTTCTGTCAGCTCCTTCAGGACGCGGGCCGCTTTCTCTTTCACAGCTTTAACGAACTCAAATCTTGTCCCTTTCAATGCAGATTTCACCTTAAGAAACAGTAGAAATCGCATGGTGAATAATTAGGATGGTCTAACACTTGGATGCTGTCCTTGGCTTGAAACCTCTTGACAGACAATGTGGAATGAGCCGGAGCATTGTTTTGGAGGAAAAATTGGCCATAGGATTGTCAGTTCCTACAGTCTCAGCAACCGCTCGAATGTCTAACCGACGTTCAGATCGAATCAGATTACTGATTTTTTCGATATTGTCATCCATTTTTGACGTGGAAGGGTGACCTGTGCGTGAATCATCTTCAACGTCTTCTCGGCCATCTTGCGAATGCGTAAACCACTCAAAAACACGCGCACGTGTCATTGCATTCAAAAACACATTCATTGCCATACACTTCTTTCGATAAATTATTTTAGTAGCGGTTTTTCCAAATTTCATGACAAATTTCACAACAATTCGTTGGTCATTTATCATTTTTCCGGCGAAACAAACAAACAAAAAATAACTCTAATGCGAACGAAGTCTACGAGTACACGGATTTCTTTTTAAAGAAGTGAGAGGCACTTTACTGGAAAGAGAAGGCTTCACGCTAAACAGCTGTCAGTCGCTGGCGTTTGCCGTATATGCACTTCATCTGTAAAAGCTTCAGTCTCGTTATTTAATAGCCACTCCTCATATTATAAGTTTCATCTAATGGTTCGAAAATTTATTTTATTCACTGAAGTTTTTAACAGCTGTGAACGTATTTAATAAAAAAAAAAAAAAGAGGGAGGACTTTTTTTTACAATAATTCTGTGCAAGGCCACAGAATTTTGGTTGCACCTTTCATAACGAGCAATAAATGGTATACGGTGCTGATTTATTGTCTAAATGACAAATGCAGTAAAAAACTTTATACACACTTCTAATGTTCACAGAGTAGATGCGTTTGTCTGCTATAAATATGTGTGACTCTCTCTCTCTCTCTCTCTCTCACATACTCTATTTATTCCATATAAAGATTATTTTCTGTAAATATAGATGTTGAAGGGAACAGACGAGTCTGTTACTAGGCGTCAAACGAGAGATTTTCGGAACATTTCTACTTTTTGCATACTGACCCTTAGAGCGCTTTTCAGTGCTGAGGGTCATACGGTTTACCATCCTCATATTGTGCTCGGAATCGAACATGGACACAAGTGACAAACACCTTTTCTCTTCCTTCGACCGCAAATGCCGTGGAAGAAAAGGCGAATCTTCGGTGAATCCTGCCGCAACTGCTGTGGGGTCTATGATTGATTCTCTGCCGACGGAGGCTTCCCAGGAAGACACCGAATTATTCTTCACAAAACACCACGAAGAGATCAAGATGCTCAGAGATGCATATGCACTCAGGGTCAAAAGGCTTTCTTCTGCTTCAAATAAAAACCCTGAAGAATTCAAGAAGGCGCATACTGAACTGGGTGTGGTCTACACCCAGCTCACAGCTATTAAGGCCAAGCTGCAAGTGCCTATATTTAAACTCCCAGTAAATATTGAAGTACTGGACAAGATCGTAAACAAAGTCCAAAAGAAAACCCAGAAGGCCAAGAAAAAAGCCGGGGGAAAAGGGAAATAACACCAAAGGGCGTGATTCCCACCAAAATTCAGGCGAAGGGCGTGGCTCCCGCCAAAACCACGGCAAAGAAAAGTCTGAAGCGTGCCGCCGAATTCTGATGATACAAATCGTCAAAATTATCGCCCCGTATCGTTACTCAGCTCACTGAGCAAAGCATATGAATATGTTATTCTGAATCGCCTGGACCAATTCTGCTTAGCCAGGAATATTATTATTCCAGAGCAGCATGGCTTCGTCCCAAAGTGCTCTACAGTAACTCAGTTACTCAGGGTCATAACTGAGACGGTCCAAAATGGCTTTTCCAATGAAAAAGCCACGGGTATGCTTTTTATCGATATTGTCAAAGCTTTTGATAAAATTTGGCACGATGGGCTCATTTCTAAGATGATGCAACTTGGTATTTCGGACCAATTAATCAAAATTATTCACTCGTTCCTGAACTCTCGTAGTTTCCGGGTCCGAGTTGAAAATGCAATATCCTCCCCCAGACCAATTTTCAGTGGCGTTCTTCAGGGGTCGATTTTAAGTCCAAAAATCTTCTCCTTGTACGTAAATGACATTCCGAAGGCATGCATAACCAAATATGTCACTTCTTATTCAGTGGTGTGGAAGTTTGGAGCTCAGGTGTTATACTCAACACTCGACAGCATATTACAATAAAGGGAATTTTTCTTTTTCTTTATGAGATTATAGTAAGGAAGAAAAACACGGTTAATTGTACAATATGGCAAACTACTAAGCTGATTTGTTATTATTGCATGCTTACCGAAAATGAGAGAGTAGTACAATCGGAGGCCACGATACGTGGGTGGAGTCAAAGCTTTTCTCGTGGTGGTCGATCTGTTTTAGTATCACGCTTCATCAAAACTTTATTCAAACGAATTTAATCTGGTAAGACGGTACTCAGTAGAATTGCCAAGTGTTTGCCCCACGAGTTGTGTGGATTTAACTTCATTCAATTCCCTATTGGTAGGCGTAGTTCTCGTCGCTTGACCGATACTCAAAATTACGAAATCCATCTCCAGTAACCCTCGTGTTACCTATAAATGCGACACTGATAAACTTCAGGTGGCTGATGTTTTCTACTCAGTGGCGGGGGAGTACAGATCAGCCCCGCTACACTACAGATCTAGAGGCATCGAACCCACGACTCGAAAAGAAATATCGCCGACTGTAATAATTCGACCTCCACGCCATTCGTTTGGTTCGAATCAATATCGCGAATGTTCGAACAAAAGTGCTACTGGCAATGGATTTCGAAATCTTGAATCGAGGTAACAAGATGAGGACATCACTTGAATTTGTACCTCACTCTACTAACTTCTACACCTCACCGTTATGAAGACTTTTTAAGTGGAACCAGGATTCGAATCCACGACTCTAAAGGAACATCGATTATCGCAAAGTTCAAGACCATGATTACTGAAATATATATAAAATGGTTTTATAACTTATTTTAACGGTATATTTTATTGATGGGGATTGCTAAGCATATAATTCTAGAGCAACCCAGCTTAACAATCTAAAGCCTGTTACAACATTAAATATATTTTCCATTTTTTGTCTTTTAAAAAAAAAAAATGTTGTTCATTTTTTTTATCAACTTTCTTTTGAATTATAATTTATGTTATTTTACACATGTATGTGATTGGTTGCACATGTCAGTTTATGTAACAACTTATCCTTAGCTTCTCAGAATAACAAACTTTTGCGTGAAAGTACAATGCAATGTCTGTTTCCACGTATTTCCCAAAGATGTTTAATTTATTTTAAAAAAAAAATTTTAAAAAACCCAAATAATTTTTTTTTTTTTTTAGAAAATTCTTCCCTCCACAACGATCTTGCAGAGCAGTTTTTAACTCTTCACGTTATTTATTCTACCTGAACTCTACGAACCTTCCGTTTACCCCATAAAACTACTCAACCCTTTTCGCACTCTCCATTTCGGGAACAAGTCTCGAAATAGCTTGCCGAGACAACTCACCTCGAAGGGACGTGAAACGATAAAAAGAAAAAGACAAGAAATAATCATAAAAATGGGAGAAGAGACGCCTGGGACGTCATCAACCAATGAAAAAAGACCAGGGGAGCAGCGCCCTCTCTAGAGGACAGAAGAAGGTTGTGTGTAAACACTATATTTTAAGTTGACCTTGAACTGGATGGCACGTGGGAACTCACCTCCCTGTCCCTACACCGTCACTGGGCTGTCTTCATCATACACACAACTGCACACGAGAGAGAGCTATAAATACGGAGAGGGAGGGGAGGCGTTCCCGTTACTATGACAACGCAATTTTAAGTGATACTCTAAGTATTGGTTGCTACTGTACTGAATGGATAGCTCATGGTAGTTTTCTTATTCAGGATAGGGCGATTGACCCGATGCGTAGTGATTTTAGCAGGGGCCTCAGGA
>BMAW01025312.1:0-26912 GCA_019974015.1 Nephila pilipes
TATATATATATATATATATATATATATATATATATATATATATATAACAAAAGAATTCCTTAACAAAATATTTTAAAAAGATATCATTAGACTTGAAAGGAATACGTAACAAATAATGACAAGAAAATAAAATTCAATTAATGAAAAGGAACATGAAAAAAAAAAAGAAAAGAAAAATGAACCATAAAGAAAATGAAACATAACATATTTAAATTCTGAATCTGGCTTTTGAAAGATTTGATGGCTAAACAGTGTTTCACAGTTACCAATCACTTTCAATAGAAAAACTTATGAACAAAATGGAAATTCTATGAATTCATTAAATAAATAAAATAAAACAAATAGAAATAAAAATTAAAATTACTAAAGAAAATAATTCTAGAAAAACAAAAAGCAAAAGCAAATAGATATACTCTATTTGTAGATAACGATAACAGAAAAGGAATTACACCCACACCCACATACACATATTTATATATATGAAAATTTGAAATCTCTTATTAGTTTTGTTCTAAAAGAAAACTATATTTTTTAAACGGAAAATACTATAAGCAAATAAAAGACATACCTAAAGATGGTTCAGGTAGTAATAATTTAGCTAATATTTATCTACATTTCTTTGAATATAAATTAAGAGATAACAATAACTTAAAATTATTTACATATATTGATGATCTTATTGTTTCCCAAGTTAATTCCAATATGGAATCTATAACTGACTTATCATTTTATCCTTCAAATTTAAACCTGATTAAAACCAATTCAAATTCTCATGAAACAGATGTTTAAGTGTTAATTTAAAAATTGTTTTCATAGGATTATTAGTAATATTTTTGATAAGAGAGATAACTAATGTTTTTATATTAATAAAGGGCCGTCTTTTGATAGAAATATAAGTATACATATTTTTGGAAATTATTATATAGGATGTATCATACTGAATAATTATATATAATTTTATGCAATAATCAATATAATATAATTATTCAATGGCAAATACCAAATTAGTTAATTTGCCTATTAATTTTCAGAATAACATGTATAAAGTCTGTAATACATGGGCAAAGGCTGAACATGCTATTAATTTTTTAAGAAGAAATTCAAAATATAAAAATTATAAATGTGTCTGAAAATCAAATTAGTCTTTTTAGAAATATATTCTAACGTATGTGTTGATTCTATATTTCTCTATATATCATTTTTATTTGTTTGTTTTTTCACATGATTCTATTTTGCTCTTTCTCTATCATTTTTTTTTTTTTTTTTTTTTTTTTTTTTTTGATATTTTTTTTTTTTTTTTTTTGCAATCCAGTTTATCCACTCTTAATTCTCATAGATGATATATTTTCTTATCTATTGGCAACTTTGAATATATAATATATATTCTTCCCCGTAAAGTTCTTTTTTTTCAATTATGAAAAGTAAATTTACAGTCATCCATGCTTAATTAGTTGTTTATTTGATCTTGATATTTATTTGTGGGATGTTTAAGAAATTTTTTAAATGTAAGTAATTGTCCACGCTATGACGAAGCAGCATGTAAAATATCGTGACTTACACAGAGAGAGTGATATGAAAAAGTAGAAAGTAATATATGATTCGAGAAGCTAACAGGTGTAGACAAATTCGCGTGACTGTAAAGAAAATTTAGGGACATTTTAGTTGAAAAGAACGTGGTGTGTTAAGAATTATTATTTTTTAAAAGAGTATAAATTAAATTTAATAAACACACAGACACATATACACTGCTCGAAACAATTAGGGAATATTATGATTTCATTATGGAAACAGCTATATAAGCTACAACTTTTGTAACAGAATTGAAAAAGAAAGAAAAAAAAAAAGGAAATTTATGATGTTTACGAAGTTGGGAATATGAAATTTTTTTTTTTCCTTTACGAAGAAAACTAAACATTTTAGATTAGGAGTGAACAGCGACCGACGGCATTCCTTCGGTACGAGGAGATTAAAAACAATTTATACGTGTTGAATATTTTATAACAGTGAATGCTATGTCGCAGCAACGCGATTTAGATGAATCTGTAGCTAGGAGGGCTATCGGTCTTTTAGAGGCGGGTCGAACACAATCCATTGTAGCGCAAGCGACAGGAGTTTCTCAAAGTGTGATTTTCAGACTATGGAATCGGTTTTCGGAAACTGGAAGTGTTCACCGAAAATCAGGATAAGGTTATACATCTGCGATAACTCAAAATGAAGATCGATATGTAAGATTAACCGTCAGAAGAAACCCCGCTATAAATGCCATTTTATTGCAACTGCACCTTCAGACGCTACTGGTACTAGAGTTTCCACTCAAACTATTCGAAACCGACTCCGGAGTGTGGGTTTGTATGCTCTCAGACCTGTGGTTTGTGTTTCATTAATAGTGGTCTATAGTGCTGCCAGCAATAGGTGGGTACAAGAGCCTCCCAGATAGGGACGAGATGAGTGTACTCTTCAATGTACTCTTCACGGACGTGTACCGTTTTAGCGTACAACCTGATTCTCATATTTAGATCCATGTACTTCGAAGTAGTCGGTACTAGTCACCATTGATAGTCATCAAGAGAAATTAGGATTCGAGTTTGTGACTTGATTTGTCTATCACCTATCACATAGCTCATGATTCTTATGCTAACGATCACTGCAGCATAAAGTAATTTAACAATGCTATCAATGTATACAAAATTGCAGTTCATTGTCTCATGTATCCACGGAAGCCTAGTAATCATGGTCGCGAACAGGCAGCATCTGTTGTGTCCGTCGAGTGGTGGGTTCGAGCCTGGGTACTTCGAAAGTTTCGTAATGAACAAGGCTGACGCACGTTAAATCTGATCGTTTCTATGCCGTGGTGGGGAAATTTGGAGAGGAGGTGCTAAATCAGATTTCATCTTCTTCACTTGACAGAGGCTAAAAATGATGTGACCTGTCACAAAGGCGAGTCGCCTTCGTGTTGCCTGTCATTGAGACGTTAATAAAGAATTAAATCAAAAATCACTGCTTCATCTTCGAATGCTAATCTTCTGTTTCAACGAATATTTAAAAAAAAAAAAAAGACGTGGGAGTTATATTTGTTTCAGTAAATCTCCTTCAAAATGTACAATTTTTTTAATATAAATACTTAAAAACAGTTGATGACCTTCTCTATTATACAGAAAAAATTTAATTAAAAAATGAACTCTTTGGAGTAGCTTTAAACTGTAAAATATGCACGCGAGCAAATAGAATTTTAAAGTAATTCGTTTATGTGAATTTTAAAAAACGATTCACAAGACGGAGTTAATATATATTGAAATATTACATCAATAATTCAATAAATAATATATAACTTTAATGTATGTAAATATAAGAGTTGCTGCAAACAATTTCATTTATTTTTCCTTAACAATTTCAATTTAAAAAATTTTACATTAAATACATAAACCGTTTATTCATTAGCTTAAGCAATTTTTTTATATTTTATTCTATAAATATTATACTCCAAATTAGTATAAAGCACGTAAATATAAATCAAGGAATTTAGAGCAGTTAACATTACTTGAAACTTTTCGAAAGATCTGAAAAGGTTAAGTAAGGCAACCTTTGAGAAAACTGGATCTGAAATAGATTCAAAAACTTCTTTATTTCTCCGAAAAGGTTAATAAAAAGCAAAATAACTATCAATTGAATCTTCGCATTTTCAGACCATCCAATCTCTGTTTCAAAGCCAGTTTGCAATTTACCTGCGCTTGAATTTTCAGATAGAGACCTGGAGTTTCATGCCATTTTCCCTTTCTATTTAGAAGTAATGAAACTCGGGGACTAAGAAGAAATTGCTATTTTTCGGTTGGAAATACGTGCAGGCAATGACTTACTCTGAGCTACAAATATAAATATTCTGCTTTATAAGGGAAAATTAAAAGAATATAATTTATTATTTCTCGCCACATTCAAGTTACGAAAATTGAAATACAAAGTATGTCCCAATAGTAGAGAGAATTTTTTTTAAAATTATATTATTAAATAAACACAAACATATATACACATATATATATATATATATATATATATATATATATATATATATATATATATATATATATATATATATACAGAGAGAGAGAGAGAGACAGCATTAATCTAGAGCATTAATACAAAGAGAAACTAATTTATGATAGGAAATTATAGTCGAACGATCAATTACTTGTACGTAAAACATGGTGCCATTGTTCGAAGCACTGTTCAAACTTATTTTGCGAGATGTTTAGAAGCTGTATGGTCAAGATGTTTTGAGCATTTTCCACTGTGTTTAAATAGTGTCTTTTTAACTCTATCTTTTGTTTAGGGAAATGAAGTCACTGGTAGTTAAGTCTGTATTGTATGGGGTACTAGGAATGTTTTCACGGGATAAGTTCCATAGTTTCATTACCCCATTTATCGTGTTTTGCTGCAGCGTGACGATACGTTCACATAATTTCTCTCTATAAGGCCACCGAAGATGTTCAGATAAATTGAACAATCTTCAGACCTTTAGAATACGAAACTGAAATTTCAATTCACCTGCATCAGATGTTTCCTTTGGTAATGTATTATAAATGCGCAATAAAGCTATTTGCCACCCAAGGCGATATTGCTTTAGTTGGAACAATTTTGACGTACCAGACCATTTTTCAATTTTTTATCGCTTCCTTCAATTTTATTACATATTGTTGATATAATATTCAGTTTAATAATTTATCGTTTGCTTTAATCTTAATTACATGTAGTTGATATAATATTCAATTTAATAATTAATCGTTTGCTTCAATTTGATTACATATAGCTGATATAAGATTCTGTTTAATAATTTATCGTTTACTTTAATTTTAGTATCGGGATAGTTTACTATTATCCATTTTGTAACATTTCAGCGTTTTCTCTAATTCTTATATATTTAATTGAGTAATTTAATAATAATTATAACAAAAAGCGCACTTTAGGTGGTTAAATCTGTTCTTTGTAAAACTTTGCGTAGAACGTTTCTTAAAATTTTAATTATTCTCGTTACTTTTAGGACAAACCTTGTATAATGACCAGAACCTTTTAAAAAAATAAATATCATAAAAAGATATAATAAAAAATATAGACTTGCTATAACAAAAACATAAAATCCTAAATTAAACATTTAATGAAACAGTTATTGAACAAATATATTTCTCAGCATTTCAAACAGAAAATGCTTTAAACATTACATCTATTTCAATATATCACCATCCATTTGTATACCCGTGAGAGAAGAAACAATTAATTTATTATATTCAGTTAAAACTGCTTTCTAACATCGTATTACAAAGAGAAGACAATTGTCTAATTTTTCAGAAAACCGAAGAGTTCATAAGAATGGTTTTGTGAAATAAAAATAATCTTATGGCAATGAATAGGAATAAAAAAATCTATCAAATAAACAAATAAAAGTAAGAATAGAAATCTATAGCTAATGTAAATCATAAATATGTATAATTTTGATCAGTAAAAATTGTAATGAAATCAGGTTGATGCGCTTCGATAGTGAATAGACCCTCTCTCTTCTTCAAGACTGAAATGATTCTTAACACACTATTCGTGAACGCAGTATCCTAGTGGTGTGGCAGTGGTCTATAGCTCTGGTTCTAGCTCTGATTCCACTAAGGCCCTGCGCGTTGCGTGGATGACCCACATTAAAACTGTCGAGGTTCCAAGTCCTCCCATCGGTGTGGTGTGGAAGTTTAGAGAGAGCAGCTCAGGTGTTGTACTGGTCACTTGATCAAGGTTCAAAATTAGGTCAATCGACAGTGGAATATTTAAGCATTTTTAAAGGTTGTAGATAATAAAATTTCGTATAATATTTATGATAAATGAGGCCTGATATTCTTCTGGATTCATTAAGTTCCTTTATTTGAGTTTTTTATGTTAAAATTTAAAATTTTTGGAATAGTGTTTAAAAGTACAATTGCATGGATATAAGATTTACTATAACATATTTAACTTTAAGAAAGTATGTTATGAGGCTATTTTTATATGTATAATTTTTGGTTTCTTACCATATCATTTTGTCTTTTATCCATTGTCTTTTAGTTTATAGCATTAACACATCGATCAATAACTCCCGAGTCTAACATTGAAAACAACATTGTTTTTGCAAATTTTTTTTTTTATTCATCAACATAACACCTTTTGTTAATCACCTTTTAGGGTGATACAAATCATTCAACGTTTTTCCAAATTTTTCCGCAAAATCTTTTTGTTGCAGTAAATAGCGATAAACAGCTTTCTGAATCATCGACTCGTTGCTGATTTTGTTCCATCGAAAGCAATCGCGGCACCCACTTGGAAAAAAACCTTTTTCATGCTCAATTTTTCATGAAGAATAGTAAATACACTTCCATATGATATCTGTGTCATCTCAGCAATCTCACGGAGCTTCACTTTACGATCTTTCATTATAATTTTTGTCACTTCACTCACATTTTCCGGTGTAACGGCTTCCACCGGTCTACCCGAGCGTTCCGCGTCATTTGTGTCGGTAATGACCACGTTTAAACTCGGCAAACCACCGACAAATCGTTGCTTTTGATGGACAAGAGTCCGGGTAACATTTTTCAATCCATTGTTTCGCTTGCACGGTATTTTTACCCATTAAAAAACAATGTTTTATCAGAACACGAAACTCGGTTTTTTCCATTTTTTAAACAAACTACAAAACGACTTTACTCCAACCTCGATAACTCAGCTGTTTCTGGTCCGATCGACTTAAAATTTTGACACGTTTCAAGCAAAGGTTAGTACTCTAGAAAGACCTGGTTACTGGTTTACTACGAGCGCCATCTCTGGGTTAGTCTCGGAAGTTATTGATTGATGTGTTATTTGAGTGTTTATGGTAATTCTGTATATTTTTTCTATATCATTCACCTATGGGTGAATATTGGAATTGCAAGACTTACAAATCTTAGACTGCAAGATTTGAAAAAACTTACAAATTTTCATAAGCCTGATTCAGAATTTATAAACATTTCAGTTCATTTCCTTTTATGATTTATTCCTTCCATTTGTTGACATTTTTTCTCACCGAGGTGTGTACTTTTAAGCACTTAGACGTATATATATATATTTTGTTAATTTACTTGTTTCCTGTCATTTATTTTTCTTCCTTATGTTTGTTTATTGATGTAACTTCTTTTTCAACCATTTTTAAAATTAAAAAATATGCTCAAATTTCTTCTTCTATAATGAAAAAAATTACATAAATTTATACTTTGTAATTTTAGGGAATGCTAAATTTAGTTTACTTAGTTTCTATAGTTTTTAAGTATATTTTAATTATTTTGTAGTTACTTCCACGCAAAGTTAAATATTTTAGTTTGTAATTTATATTAACACAAGTAAAATATGTTCGAGAAAATGTTTTCTTTGATTTAGTTAAAATTTCTCATTCGCTTTAAGAAATATTTTTACTAATCTTACATATTTTATAATATAATCAGCATAAAGTTGCACATAAATTAGTCGAGAGAGAGAGAGAGAGAAAATTAATGTGTGTGTGTGCATTCTTAATCTCATCATATGGATATTATAAAATGTTTCAAAAGTTGCTTATGTGGATCTTGTAAAAAAATATCTATGCTTAAATAAACCTTTATTTATATCGGAAATCTTTGTATTTTCATTCGATAATTCGTAATCTATTAAAGTATATTAATAGTACTTAAAATATTCTTTCTATATAACTGAAGTCTTTAAGATGACCACACACGACCGGAACGACCGGGTTTATTTTGACAATAGTCGAAAAATCACAGACGCATTAATGTAACCTAAAATGTTCCTTATATATAATTTGAATTCACTTAGATGTCCATACAGCTCTGGACCTTAAAATCTTCTTTTTCTCATCCCTCTTATTCATTTTCAAAGTCTGAAGCATATTATTTCAGAAATTGGAAGCATATTTGTTCTAAAATACTCTCAAAAATTACTGTCCAGATCAGAGGTATTCAACCTTTTAAACTTGGGGGAACCCTTTGAACTTACCATTTTCTTGAAGGAACCCCTTGATTAAAGAGAAAAAATGAACAGGATATAGAAACTTTATACTACACAAATTTACAAAATCATTATTGCATCTCTACTTAAATCACAATAGAAACGTCTTAATAAGATAATGAATGGTAATATAGCAGATGGGTAATTTTTTTAAAATATATTCTACAGATAATGAACAAAATCAATAATAACACATCGATCAATAACTCCCGAGACTAACCCAGTGATGGCGCTCGTAATAAACCAGTAACCAGGTCTTTCTAGAGTACTAACCTTTGCTTGAAACGTGTCAAAATTTTAAGTCGATCGGACCAGGAAAAAGGTTTTTTGAAGTGAAGTGAAAAAGGTTTTTTCCAAGTGGGTGCCGCGATTGCTTTCGATGGAACAAAAACAGCATGGAGTCGAAAAAAAGATTTGGAAAAGCGTTGGAACGATTGTATCACCCTAAAAGGTGATTAACAAAAGGTGTTATGTTGATGAATAAAAAAAAATTTTGCAAAAAAAATGTTGTTTTCAATTTTAGACTCGGGAGTTATTGATCGATGTGTTATATTAAATTATAATAAATTAGTTATAAGAAATTTGTAATGACTTGCCTTTGATTAATTTTTACTGTAAAGTATTTTTACGTCTGAAATAGTTGTTGAAATCTGCAACCTAATGTCATCTTCAGCATCCAATCTGTTTACAAGATTTTCGCATACATATGTTGAAACATATGACATTAGATGTTTCACAGCTTTTTTGGCAATTTCAAGATATTCTGTTCTGATGTCAATTCAAAAATGCATACTATCAACTTGACTAAAATTTAGTTTCAATTGAGTGACAGTCGATTTATCAGTTTGTGGTTCTCTTTATTTTATTGGGAGTTTGGAGGTGTCACAGTCTTGAGAAAGGTTTCGGATCTAAGATAATTTTTCTTTTTTAACAAGGAAAAGTTCAGAAATTATATTTTGCAGATCTGATAAATGTTGGACCAAACTAATTTTAACATTTTTATCGAGATTAGCGTTACCTTCTACTAAGATATTACGCAAATTAAATTAGAAAAGCATACAATACTACTTTCAAAATTCAATCGACCAAACGTTTTAATTTTAAAAGAGTGGCGTTAATTTTACTTGATACCTTGAAAACAGTGAAATAAAAGGTTTAAAAGTTAGCGATTCTTTTCCTGAGCCGAAGAATTGAAACTAATATGTTACCTAATGCGTCTAGATTAATGTATCTGAAGCACGTGATTTTTACGAAATATACGTGACTTTTTTATAAATAAGATTTTATTTTATTCATAAAATATTTATTTATATTTATTTTTATAAGCAAATTCCTATAAAAATTCAATCTTTTATAAAAATTAAATTTTTCTAAAATTTTGGCGCTTTCATTAAGCAAGTAGCGATCTCTTGCAGAACTCAGGTCGGTCTAGATAAAATATTAATTTTTATCTTGAGATGAAGCCAATAAAATTAATTAGTCTTTAGTAAACTGTAATTTAAAATGAACAATTAACTCAGATATGTCGGGAAGAAACATGTTTTAAAAATAGTATTATACACTACAATTATTAAACCAATATAGTTATGTATAGTTAAAAGCATAGATAACTAATTAGAACAATTTTGGCATCTAGTCATTTCTTCAACATAAATAAATTTAAGCATCAAGATACATAATGATAATCACACAAATAAAGTAACAATAATCAATACAGTACAACAGTAAAAGAGAAGGAACGCTTTCCTGAACTAGACTCAAAAACACGCAGGATTGGTTTGAGCAAGAAATGCCAGGATATTGAAGTTGTTTTCGGAATATTTATAATAATTCTTTAACAAATGAAAACGAATTATGAACAATGCTACAACAAATAAAAACAATAACCCATTCTACAAGAAATAAAAAAAAAGCTATAAACAACTCTATAACATGTAAAATACAATAATGGTACAACAAGTAAAAAATAACAAATGCTATAACAAATGAAAAGCAATAAACAATGATATAACAAATAAAAATAATAAGCAATGTTATAATTATAGGAAACAATTTTTTTTGTATAGTTACTTAATCATAATTTCTGTGGATTATATACTCCATTGTTAGGATTATCATATATGTATATAAAATGTATCATATATATAAATGAATTTAAGAAAAATTAATTCATCAAATCAAATTCAATTATTAATTGATTAAAGGTAAGATTTTTTTAAAAAAATTCCTGTATATTGAATACTAGATTGAAGAATCTGTAATTCACTCACTTCTCTTTCCTATAATTGTTAATTCTGTTTAAAGAAAACTAGATATAAAGTTATTCTTTTAGAATTAAACAACATAACATGGAGAAAAAGTGGTAATAAAATTCCTAAATCAGACTTATAAATTGAAAGAGCGAGTTTTTTATTGTTAGAATTTAAAACATTGAGTTCAGAATACACTAATCTTTATCTTATGGTAAATCTATCTGGGTAATTTATTTGGGTCTACTATCTATATATAATTCTGCATGAATTCATTTAGATCATCCAAATGTATTCCTCAAGGAATATTCGTAAACCCGATACTAGCCAAATGGGATCATTTAAGTGAAGCCATTATGAACAATAAATATGAGACCCACACAAAATATCTTACTTTTATATACATAGAAATGTTTTTTTTTTTTTTCCAACTTCAAAATGTATTCGAATGAACTCCTATTTTTAAAACTACAACAAAACAACTATTTATTAATAATCAGTCAAAACTGAAACTCACTTTTCACACAGGAAAACATCTAAAGAAAAGCTTATTAAATTATAAATTGAAACTTTTCATATTAAGCAAGTATATCAATAAATTATATCGAAGTAGCAATCAAATAAAGGGGAAATATGGGTTATACAAATATTTTGCTTACATATTTATGTAAGCAAAATTTAACATCATGGCAAATATCTAAAACTTATGAGTAAAAAAGAGAATGTATTGTACGTAGGAATTTGTTGATTTCGTTCAAAAAAAGTCACTTTAAATCACTTATTCACATGAGTTTTTTAAATGTAAGATATACAAGACTATTACACAAACACAATGTTAATGTGTAGGTCCTATAGCTATAAAAACCAATCTTAGAGAAACTAGTCAGGATATGTAAATTTAACGTACAATAAAGAAATAGATTCGGTTTAATTTGGTTTTGTTAACGTGGCATTAGAAGTGATACAAGGGGTATTGGCAACATAACACATCGATCAATAACTTCCGAGTCTAACATTGAAAACAACATTTTTTTTGCAAATTTTTTTTTTATTCATCAACATAACACCTTTTGTTAATCACCTTTTAGGGTGATACAATCGTTCCAACGCTTTTCCAAAAAAAATTCCCCCCCCCCTCCAAAAAAATTTTTTTTTTCTTTTTTTTTTCGCAAGAAATCTTTTTTGTTGCGAGTAAATAGCGATAAGCAGCTTTCTGAATCATCGACTCGTTGCCGTTTTTGTTCCATCGAAAGCAATCGCGGCAACCCACTTGGAAAAAACCTTTTTCCTGGTCCGATCGACTTAAAATTTTGAAACGTTTCAAGCAAAGGTTCGTACTCTAGAAAGACTTGGTTACTGGTTTACTACGAGCGCCATCTCTGGGTTAGTCTCGGGAGTTATTGATCGATGTGTTACCTCGTAATTTTGAACCTCAATCAAGTGACGAGGACAGCATCTAAGATGGCACCCCTTTCTCCTAACTTCCACACCACGACGACGGGAGCACTTTGAAGAACGACAGATGTGACGTGAATCAGTCCCGACTACACGGCGGGTCATCAGGGCTCGAACTCACGACTCGACGAAAACTGCCGTCCGTGACCTTGACCACTAGGTTACCGCGGCCACGTAATTTTGTTTTTTTTTTTTTTTTTTTTTAGTTTTTATTAACGTCGCACTAGAAGCAACACGAGGGCTATTGGCGACGGACCTCGTAATTTTGAACCACGGTCAAGTGACGAGGACGACACTTGAGCTGGCACCCCCCTCTCCTAACATCCACACCACGCCAACGGGAGGACTTTGGGCCCCGAACAGATTTAACGTGCATCAGCCCCGGCTACTCGGCGGGTCTTTGGTGGCCAAGGATCGAACCCGCGACTGAACGAAAACCGCCAGCCGCTATCCACGACCTTGACCACTAGGCTACCGCGGCCCCCCGCGGCCACGTAAATAAATGCAGGTATGTTATATTAATAAACATTATTCAACGTAGTGTAACTTGATATTTAGTTATAAGAATTAGACAAATTATTTTCGAAGTTTATTTCATTAAAATTATCTAAATAAAAACGATATTAAATACTTTATTTAGTTGGGTAGTTGTAAGAATTTTACAGAAAAATCACATAACTATAAGAATTAGCAAATTATTTTCGAAGTTTATTTCATTAAAATTATCTAAATAAAAACGATATTAAATACTTTATTTAGTTGGGTAGTTATAAGAATTTTACAGAAAAATCACATAACTATCCAAGTTTTAATATTTTAATTTCATCGAACGTGTATGTGGTTTAGTGAATTCAAAATTAAGAAAGTGTCACAAGTAAAGAATCACACATCAAATTGTATTAAAATGCATTGTTCCAAAAGGACCAAAAATATTGCTCCATTTTGTGCCTAAAAGACTCAAATCAGGCCTATAAGATATAAACAGACGAATTTTAAATTAGAAAATTTAGAAAAAGTTAAATATATTTACATAAAAAGTGTAGGGTTTTTTTTGCATTCTAATTTTTTCTTTTAATGTATAGCAGCAGGTATTTTTTTTTTTTTAAAAAAAATGTAGTTTCATAAAATTTTAAAATATTTTTAAGAAGTTTATTGTGTTTCATATATATAATTATCTTGCAATGAATTTATATTTTTCTATGTGTAATAATTACTCTTTTTGGTTGTAAATTTTTGAAATATGAATGTATAAATTCGCTTTCAAATCTGACTGTATATAAACTATGTGAAAGGAAATAATAACGATTAGGTACTAATACTTGTTACATATATATATATATATATATATATATATATATAAATGTGTCTGTGTGTATTAACATTTGAGTTAATTCTATCAACATTATATATTTTTTGTTTCCCTGAAATTTAAGAATAAAAATATGAAGAAAGAACAATTATACTAACACAATCGATTTCATAACTTCATTTTTCAAACGAGGCATCACGGTATTTAAAATTTCTATCTTCAGTACAAATATATCACCCTCAAATTAAATAAAGTGAAAAGTTTTTTGAATTTCACATAACTAGGTAATTGCGTTTCATCCGTTAGGAAAAGAACTAAGAATAGACTTTCCGTTTCGTACAGAAACGGATTTCATGAAGCCCTGTTCTTTTCGCGGAAAAACATTTTCTGTCCTTTTAAGCTCTGGTTGGGAAATTACGCTTTCTACTTAAAAAGATATCAGCTAGAGAGGGTTCCCATTTTTGTCCATTCAGCTAATCTGCACCGTAATTGAGCTGGAAGGGCTGGATGCAGTTCCCAGAGATTGCATTAACTGAATTCAAATAGAGCAGCGAGGCAGAAATTAAAGGAAGTATCCTTGACAAAACGCAATTCTCGTATTTAGCAAGCCAACTTAGTCTACCGAATGGGACTGTTTGGATTAAGTTTGAAAATAAAATTTTTAAAATTCACTCAAAACTCCTTTAATGTTTCCTTTTGAGAAAATAAATGTTTCAATTTGTTTTAATAGATATTTTAAATTGAAATTTTCAAGTATTAACGCTAAAACAGCGGGAGCCACAATTTTGTATTGATCGGTTTAACCAGATTAATGGATGACAAATATATTTCAAAATGTTTTTGGCAAAAATAAAGGCTATTTGTAGAAATATATATTACTGTATTAAGATTTCAATAATATAAATAAAAATTCGTGTTTTTTTTAATCTTTTTCATTAGAACTATGGATTCATAACTAAGATTCCAGTATCTTATTTGACTCGAAATTGTCAAAGAGATAGATTTATCATTTATTAACGTTGCAATTACAAACAAAACGAAAGCTATCAGCGAGATGTTTTACTCGTATAAATCTGAACCACGGTCAAGTGATGAAGACTTCATCTCAGTTGGTATCATACACTCCTAACATCCACACCATCTTAACTTCAAGACTTTGAGCCTCAACCGGAGGTCACGATAGCCAAGTAGTGATAGGCGCAAGCTCAAGGTCGTGGTTGCTTTCGTAGAACCTTGAGTTTGAATCCTGATGCTACTAAAGATTCGTAATATATTAGGACTGATGCACATTAAATACATCTAGACTTAATGTTCTCACATTGGGATGGTATGGAAGCTTAGAGATTAGGATGCCATCTGAGATGTCATCCTGGTCTTGTGACCAAAGCTCAAAATTAGAATATCCATCTCTAATAATTCCCATATAATAACTAAGTGCATCTGATATAACACCGACAAAGAGTTCATGATTATGACCACTCGGCTACCGCAAACACTATATTAAGTTCCAAGTGTTCTTGATGTTTGGTATAAATTACAGTATGACAAGAGTTACTGTTTTGAGTTTGGGCATGGTAGCGCAGTGGTCCTGATTACAGTCTCACGGCCTGCGTGGTTTCCGTCGAGTCATGGATTCGAGTCATGGATTTTTACAATTTCTCAACACTCTAACTGTTCCACGTCTTATCATGTTTTAACTTACGGTAAATTTTTCTTGCTTTAAAGTTGGCGATGTGATCGTAGGAGAAGAAATCGCCAACGTCCTTACTGGTGCTTTTACTCAGGTTGATTTTCAAAAAGCAAACAATTTTTATTACGTTCTATTTTCGTTTGTAACCCGAGAATGTTTGGATTTTTTTTTTCTAAGCTTAATTTCATGGCTCGGCTTGTATATCAATCCGCTAGTTTGCAAACACAGGTACTTATTCGAAGCCGCGGACAAGCGATAAATCGCCAAAAATGGCACACCTTGGAAATTTTTTGGTAATTTGCATTAAATAAAATAACAACTCCTTGTCAAATGGAATGAAACGTGATTAGGTAAATTTGATGCAGATAAAAGAGTAATAAATCGAATTAGAGATAATGATATACAAACGAAATGGAATTGAAAGTAAAAAGGAGGAAGATAGAGGATAATGACAAACTGATAGATGTAGATCGGAGTGAGTCATCGTAATCAGTTGTATGTATTGAAAGTAGCTGAAAGTAATTTCTGATAATAATAATAGAAGTCGAGTCAGTTATAATCGAGAAGGGTTTAAATCGGAAGGAGTGATTCGGTAAGCTAAGACTGTATTATTTGAACGTAAATTAAGAATGATTCTGTCAAGAAGGATTCGAGAGATAAAGTGTGTTGTCCTGCTCTCCCGTACCTTCAATTGGATTTTTGAATTTACTGACTATTTAATTAGATTTTAATATGTTTATGGAGGTAAATAATGAAGGAAGGCCGTCACAGTAAAAGTAATCAACTCAATATGTTCTAAGCGTGTATATATTTAAATTTAATTACATTTTATACAGAAATTTGTGAGAGGTTAAATCAACCAATGCCTTTCAGTATATATTTTATATATCAAGAATTGTAGGTATATTATACTATAACAATTATAAGAATGTATATAAAATAGGGCATTATATTTTTTACCTTTAAATGTGTAAACGATTTTAGTTATCTCTTTATACGTATTAATATACAGTTTTTATTTATTAATACACTTGACTGAGACTGAATGTTTAATATATAAGTTGGATTCTTATATGAGCAGGAATTCTGTTAGTATTAGAGAATATGAATTTCACAGATTCATATGTACAGTGATAATAAATATTCGTAAATTTAATATTCCTTAGCACTGTATGAAACTTTGTTGCGAATAACGCATTTTGAAAATAACAAATAAATTAGGAAATAAAGGTCAGTCGAACGAAAAAAAACAACATAAATGCATTTAAATAACATATTACTAGGTTTGCTTTCAAGTTGTCAGAAGTAGTTACAGATACTATATCTTTCGATCCAGCACAAGCAATTTTGTCTACATTTCCTGGAGTTGCATTTTCTAGATGATATACTGTCTGGGACTATATGCTCATATATTTTTGATGAACTTCGAAGGTGAAAGAGGAAGTGAAGTTGAAATTAAATTCAAAGTTATTTATTTGATGCTCCCTTTTGGAATTCATGAATTTATCACTAATATTGGGAGTACTAATATTAAATTAACAGCAAGACCACAGATAATTTAATTTTTATAATCCTTGTATTATAAAGATTTTATGAGTACTTGTATCCAATTTTAAAATTATCATGCAATTATAAAAGCATTATAAAACTCAAGGAAAATACTTATGATTCAGGAATAGATCAATAATATCTGAAATAAACGAATATATTCTAGTTACTCACTGTCGTTCAAAATTAACTCATTTCGAATTTATTTGGAAAGACATTCGAGAAATAAATTCTTTTAAGTACTCGAAGAACTAATTTTAGAACAAAGATTAATAGTTGTGAGTATTTATTATTATTTGACTGTATATATATATATATATATAATTACCATCCTTCTTTCAAGATTAATAGAATTCTACTAAATTGCCCTCTTTCGTGTGTAAATCAAGAACTTGGTGATATTTTTAATTCACCCTTCTCGGATTGGGAACTAAAATGTGGAATTAGGAATTTAGTCCCACAGAAAAGTGCTGGACCAGATGGTATTTTGCCATATTTTCTATTTCATCCCTGGGACAAATCTAAATGCACTTAACTTAGACTTATAAATCTCTTTTGGACTTCAGGTATCTATAGTAAATGGAGTAAGGGTGAAATAATACCAATTCTTAAAACTTATAAGGATCCAGGAGTTATGACCAGCTTTCGCCCAATTACACTCACTAGAGTTCTGTGAAAGCTGACTGAATGTTTGATAGTGAACAGACTAAATTTATATTTAGAGAAATTTAATTGTTTATCTGATAGGCAAGGGGATTTCAGAAAACATAGAAACATTGCGGAACAAGTTGCTAGACTTACTCAAATGATCAAAGACGGTTTCCATCTTAAACAGAGCATAGTGGCTTTGCTGGTCGATTCCCTGACAGCTTTCAATAGAGTCTAGAGAAGGATATTGATCAGAAAATTAATTGATATTGGTGTCTGTGGGAACATGTACCGTTGGATTAAATCTTTTCTGGACCAGCAATTTATAAGAACTAAATATGGAACAGATGTTTTCACCTTCTGGGAGACTAGATAGAGGTTTCCTCAAAGCTCAGTTTTCAGCTAAGTTTTATTCAATATTATGATAAATGATGTTGTGAACTGCATCATGAATTCCCACCTAGACTTCTCATTAAGCTGATCACCTTGTTTTGTGGTGTACAATAAAGACAGTGAGGTCATTCAAGATTCACTTAATACTGCCCTTGATACCCTCCTGGCTTGGGCAAAAGACAATGAAATAAAGGTAAATTTGAACAATTTTCTAGGTTTTTACTCTGCTAAGCCCAAGGACATTGAGCTGACATATGATAGATGAAACCTCCAGAGAACCCTAGAAGCTACTTACCTGGAATTGTTATGAGCACTAGATTTAGTTGGAATAAACAGGCCTGTAAATTAAAGGATATTGGCAGTGCAAGAGGAAATGGACTGCTTAAGAGACTTACCTTATTAAATGGAGTACAACTCGTAATTTTCTGTGTACCACCTATAAATCATATATTAGATCTGCTATTGAATATGACAGAGAACTCCTGATAACTACTTCCGAGGTGGTACTGGACAGCATGGAAATCACTCAAAATAATCACAGGGGTCACACTCTCTACTCCAATTCTAGCCATGCAAATGCAGACTAAAATCGAGCCTCTTTCCCATCGTAGAAAAATTGTTGCTCTCAAAATGGTTGAAAGACTAAAGAGAGGTAGTGACTTCTGGATGATTTATAGCCCGGTTGTCCATAGATTAAAATCACAACCTACGGTTCTACAAGTGACAACAGACCTGTCCATCGGTTTTGACATCCTTATAAAGAGACAACCCTTATCAGTAACAACAAATTTATATAGACTTCTGAACTTGGCTGAATATAATTTGGATTTGGTTTTGCCTGTTAGTAAAAAGAACCATATAGGCAGAGTTGAAAATGGTCACCTTAGCCACTATCGGCGAAATATTCCCTGAACATGTGTACTCTAATGGTTCTGGTACAGGGGCTCATATAAATGCTGGAGTTCACTCCAGGCACTTTAGTCTCAGCAGAGTCATTGTTAAGCAATATACAAATTTTGATGGTGAAGTGGATGCTTTTCACATAGCATTCATTAATTGAGATTTTAAGAAGTCAGGAACAGAACATTGTGATTTTTATTGGTTTACATGCCACTATCAGGGCTATCTCTTCAGTTATGCCTTCTAAAAATAGTTCCACTCTTGAATGCCAACTTTTGAAAGACTCTATCATAAAAAGTGGACGCAAAGTTGTCCAACAATGGATACCAAGTCATTGTGGTATCGTAGGGAACGAGTTTGCTGATTCACTTGCTAAGGCCGAATCTAATCTTCCTCAACCAAATTTTCCTGCCAGTTACGATAGTATTAGAAGAATTATTACAGCCAAGTTCGCCAGATATAATAAAACTATTATCAATTTAACAACTGTAATGACTTGGATTCCTTGTTGGATAATCCCATACCATTTTATCTGCCCAGACAGATGGGTGTAGCTAATTTCAGGGTAGTAACCGGGCATGATTACCTTGGGAAGCACCTTCATTGATTTAGATTGGTGGATTCTCCGATTTGCCCATTCTGCCTGAATGGTTCTGTCATGAGCAGTGATCCCTTGAAATGCTACCCTGGACTTATTGACGTAGTAGATGTAAATGCTGCAAAGAATTTCAATCATTTTATTTGTGTTTCTGAATTGTACTGGGCTGTTCATCACTGACTAACAATAGATATGCCTATGTCTGGTGTCTGGAAGTAAAAATGTGAAAATTTACACTTCTTAACTGTAAGGAAAACATTTTTGTGTACTCGAGATCTCACAGATTTTTGCCGAGAAAGAAAAGCAATTAGTATCCATAACGCAAGAGCAGCAGCTCCACCGTCAAAATTATATCAGAATAAAGCAGAAAGAGTGAGAGTGTTTCCTTACTTTCGTTTTCATAGAGGGATTTCTCCAGATCACGGGGAAACTCACATGGCATAAGATAAAAGTATTCAAAAGGACTTAAAGGTGTCGAAGAGCCTAGTAAGGATTATCCCAACAGGCTTTCGATCGTGAAAAACGGAAGTTCAGCATATTTTTATGTGCGCGTGATCACTTAAATTAAAGCATTCGTACACCTTCGGATAAATTTTTTTTTAAATACATTGATATTTGCTATAAAAATATTTTTTAATGCTAAAATATAACCTAAAACTTTGAAAAACACATTTAATAATCTTTTTTTAATTAAAAAAAATTGGATTAGAAAACATGGTGAAAATAGTACATAAATGAAGTATCAGAAAAACGCTCATAACTCAAAAGTAAACAAAATTATCATTATTTTGTAAATTTTATCTTATTTATCATAACATTGTTTAGGGCTGGTACTACTTTCATGATGAAAATCATATTATTGCAATTTTTATTGTGTTTCGAGTCAAATAACAAAGAAATATAAAAAAAAAAGTTATAACAATACACAATTTACACCTTTATTACTAAAACTGTATCAATTTTACAGCCATGAAAGTAGTAGGGGTTCTTAGAATCTATATAAAGAAGATACTTGCAAAATTTAAATTAATTTGGTTCATCACTTTTTCTGATATCTACGTTGCCATATGTAAATATGTCGAGAAAACTCATTTTGAGAAAAATAAATAACAAACTTTCAAATGCAATTAACAATTAGCTACCGAGTAAAATTCAAATCCTTATAACTTAAGTCTTAAATAAGGTAAAAGTAAAATTCAAACATTATTAGAAAGAAACAAGTTTAAATTTTAAACTGACATTAAAATTAGAAAATCGAAAATTTTGACAAAAATAATTTTTAAAGTTGTACGGATACTTTAAAGGTTAATTTGGAATTGGATAAGAAAATAAGATTAACTCTTTATTTTTGAGTTAGAGAATGAGAAAAGTTGGGAAATTTAAAAAAAATTCTGTTAAATTATTACAAATTAAAGTTGAATCATTATTTAAGTATATATAGAACAACAAAAGAAGCCTTTTTAAAATATAACAAAAAAAAACCGGCAAAAATAAACAAATATGCTAAATTGAAGTAAATAACCATAAACATAAAATAAAATTCATGCCTATTAATAGACACCTAATTTTTTTCTTATTAAAACTTAGAAGATGTAACTTTTAACTCATACGAAATTGTTGTGCTTCTCTCATTCTAATATGGAGCAATATAACTTTACATAACAGCAAATATATTGTTGGATTGTAAGCAGAGGGCAGCGATCGGATAGGCAAGGCAAGGCTATAACTCCTTTATATCTTCTTCTGCCACTCTGCTTTTCCGATAACTGCACGAGTATAAATATCCATACAGAAGATGTGCACCCAGAATGCTTGCAATTTGCATTCAGAGATTAGTTGATCGAATATGCTGCCTCACATGACATAATGAGAATACGGGAAACAGTTGAAAGAGTGGCTCCAGAACATTACTGACGGGTCCGTGACAGATAACACATCAATCAATAACTCCCGAGACTAACCCACAGATGGCGCTCGTAGTAAACCAGTAACCAGGTCTTTCTAGAGTACTAACCTTTGTGCTTGAAACGTGTCAACAGTTTAAGTCGATCGGACCAGAAACAGCTGAGTTATCGAGGTTGGAGTAAAGTCGTTTTGTAGTTTGTTTAAAAAATGGAAAAAACCGAGTTTCGTGTTCTGATAAAACATTGTTTTTTAATGGGTAAAAACTCCGTGCAAGCGAAACAATGGATTGAAAAATGTTACCCGGACTCTTGTCCCTCAAAAGCAATGATTTGTCGGTGGTTTGCCGAGTTTAAACGTGGTCGTACCGACACAAATGACGCGGAACGCTCGGTTAGACCTGTGGAAGCCGTTACACCGGAAAATGTGAGTGAAGTGACAAAAATTATAATGAAAGATCGTAAAGTGAAGCTCCGTGAGATTGCTGAGATGACACACATATCATATGGAAGTGTATTTACTATCCTTCATGAAAAATTGAGCATGAAAAAGGTTTTTTCCAAGTGGGTGCCGCGATTGCTTTCGATGGAACAAAAACAGCAACGAGTCGATGATTCAGAAAGCTGTTTATCGCTATTTACTCGCAACAAAAAAAGATTTCTTGCGAAAAAAGAAGAAAAAAAAACAAAACAAAAAAGAAAAAAAAAAGATTTGGAAAAGCGTTGGAACGATTGTATCACCCTAAAAGAGGATTAACAAAAGGTGTTATGTTGATGAATAAAAAAAAAATTTTGCAAAAAAAATGTTGTTTTCAATGTTAGTCTCGGGAGTTATTGATTGATGTGTTATATAGTTCCGTATTTTTAGAATTTCCCTTAATAACTGGTAATCCTCATAAATTTCCTTTTTGAACTCTTTTCATATATCATGTAAACATTTTTAATTAATATTTATTCTTGAGTGGATTAAGATATATTGTCTGTAATAAAAAGTACGAATATGTAATATGTCATTTGGCATTCTTAATAAACAAGGACGTCAAAAACAAGAGGAGGAATCGTACAAATTTCAGTGATGGGATTTCTTAGCAACACTTTATTCGTGCCATTTCTTCGAATTAATAAAGGGATATTCTAATTTCCTTTTACCATACACGGGCCTTTCACTACAATCACCATGGTCTATTAATTCTGTCTGTTGATTAGACCATGTTTTTTTTTATGATTTTAACTCTTGTCACATTCAAATTAATTTTTTTTATTAATTTCGAAATTGAATATAAAATAATTTAACAGTTTATAATTGAAATTCTGCTTATAGACAAATAATAAAAAATTTAGAAAATGTATCACACCTGCCCGATCCGAGCTGTCTCTTGTGCGATAACTAGATTCAATTATTCAACACTAAGACACAATAATCAATCAAAGAGACACAAGAACAATATTTACGGAATTTATTAACTTCTATTTACTATAACATCAACTGTATATGCTCTCCCGGGGAAGATTTCTACTAACTAAATTCAACCCACCAATAGTAATCTAACAGACTCTTATCACTAATATTTCCTCGACTGCAACACAAACTCCGCAACTAATGCACTAAATATCTGTAAATACTACGCCTTTAATCTTATCGTCTATTTCAATCTCTCCTCTCAACTCCTCCTTCAACCTCTCTTTCCACTTCTCCTTCAGATTCTTTCCACTTCTCCTTCAGCCTCTCTATATCTTCTCCCTCAGCTTTTCCATCGCGACTTTCAGTCGGAGTTTATATATTTCTTAACTCTCCCGTTTCACGTCATTTCTACCTGCTTTACCTGCATATTCACGTTTCATTTTTGGTTGGGCAAAGGTTGTTTAGCAAAAGCAATCAATCTCAATTAAAAGTCCCCAAGGTTAGTGAAGAGAAACCGCGAATAGCCCAATGTCACAAATGTTTGCATAAAATGTATAAAAATCAGAAATTATATACTTATTTTTTTACCAAAAAATGTATATTTCTGAATATACAAGACTGCTTCAAAGAGCACACTTATTGGGATTGATTGATTTTACTAACGACTAGTGTGATATTAATAAAACCAATCAATCATCAATCAATCAATCCTATCAAGTGTACCTTTTTAGAGCAGCCTTGTATATTCAGAAATATACTTATTTTTCGACCCAAAATTTTCTGCGTGTATGAATTTTATACTTATATATATTTTATATAAGAATATAACGAGTACCTGTTTTTTTATACTTATTTTCCGGTGAAGTATGCAACATATTCTTCAATACAAAGTCATATTATATATTTTGCGATATTAGTATATACTTCTATCCTTATATCCTTCTCTGTTAAATCAACACTCTTGAGGGTATTGACAACTTTTTATGCATCATATAACAGCTCGATGTTTCTAGAATTCAGCTGTTTATGTTTCGTCATAATGTCATGCACATAATTATTAACAGAGGAGAGAATGCAGAGAAGGTAACAGTTTTTCCTCGTAAGTATGCCAAAGTAATAAAAGAAGGGTTCTACTTAACACATTAATATAAATGTGCACATTATGCAGTTATTTTAAGAACAAGGTCTATGGAAAAAGTTATGAGAACTATTTTACTGCGTGTTTCTGACTCATTACAAAAAGAAGCAGCTTGTGGCTGAAAGTGAATTGAAAACTTCTGTTGAATATTGCAACGACCAGCAAGTGATCACATTTATTCAGGCATCAGTAGTGGCCCAGGCTAATCGGAGTTTTGTGAGAGATAGAGAGTCATAATGTGGGTGCATATCACTCTCATGATGCAGCAATGTATCCAACAACGATATGATAGTTATGAACTTGGTAAATGTGGTTGTTAAACTATCCTGTGTTCCCACTGAACCTGTGCAACCCCATCCACCATACGGTCTAGACTCAGTTCCCAGTTACTTCCCTAACTTAAGGTAGAGTTAAAAGCACACCATTTAAGTTCAGTAAGAAGTGCTGAAGAAACCGTAAGCACAAAGCTTTAGAGCATCTCGCCAGAGGAGTTAGCACAGTGCTACGAATAATGATAGCCCTTCTAGACTCGTATGAATGTCCAAGGTTCATACGAGAGTCGCTCAATAAGTGTGTAGAAATTCCAAAAGATGGTGTTCGTAGTATTGGAAATGGTTTGTTTTAGGTAAGCATCATGTCTCACTATACAGCTGTCTAAGTCTCTGTTACTCGTATTCGTATCTAAGACTCTTTTCGTACCTCAAAAATTCGTCCATACTTTATCTGTCGATGAGACCGTTCTTCGTCATTTTTGGAAAAAGATTCACCAGAGGTAGTCCAAAGTTTTGATTATTGCTTGATTTCCGGTGCATAACGCTGTATCCAGGTCTCACCGGCGGTGAAAACTCGACGCAAACTGACGTCAACAATTAGATGTGACAGAAGACAAAGTTTGATTTGACAGCAAATGAGAACAAAATAGAAACTAACTTATGAATCGATGTCAAATTTGTTTTGGCTCTCAGAATAGATGGCAGTAACCAATGGCAACAACAATTCACCTTAATGTTGCCATTGGTCTTCAAATACAAGTACTTTTTGAACCTCTCATACTCCGAAAAATATTTGATGTATTTAATTGTCTTTCCAATTATGCAATTTTTAAGAATTTTTTTTTCTCTACTCCGTTTGGACATACCTCGTATCTCGATTGGAAATAAATAGATCTGAAAGATAAGACCATTCTAAAAGGGCTTGGAAATCTAATTTTGTAAATTTTGATATTATTTACGCTAGATTTTATTCGAGAGTGAACAAAGAACTTTTTTTCCCCTTCATATTTTAGAAGAAACGTTATTTTTATATCGTATAAAAATGAGTCCCTACATGAAAAAAACTTAAGACCTTGACATCTCTTTACAAATATCCATCTCCGATTCTATTTTTTTTATATTTGTAAGTAATCGTGGGACACCAATAACATAAATTTGTAGTCGTCCCCCTTTCACCCGGCAGGGCGCTTGACTTTAATCGCAAGATCGTTTTCCGATAAATTAGTCGCCACCCCATAGCACCAGAACCCGTCCTCCCTTTAAATCGATTTGAAGCCAGAGTTCGGAATGAAATTCCCGAAATTCTTCGACGGATTGTTTACGGCACTTTCCTGTTTGGGGGGAGGGGGTAGCAAAGTGCGAAAGAGGGGAGGGAGGGGGGATGAAAACTCGAATTTCGAACATTTGCAGCAATTTAAAATCGAAATTCCTCTTTTCCAGAAAATCATTCGCTCTTTGGTTGATGGTTAATCTTCAGTTTTCCAGGAAAACGAGAGAACGATATCTTACAAAACTTTCAAATTCAAAAGTGTTTACTTGCGACAAAGGTTTAGTTATGGATATTGAAATGGAATATCCGGGAAACCCTTACGTATATATGGTAATAGAAGAGACAAATATGGTAATAGAAGTTAGATGTGTAGTAATTAGCTGAAATGTTAGAGCTTGCAATACAATTCTTTGATTTTTCCTTTGTCTTGGGAAATAGGTTTTGATTAATTGTTCGTTCACATTGCTGAAATATCTTATTCATGTTCTTTGCTTTTCCATATGTAGGTCCTGGTTATTTCAAAAAAATTGAGATATTCTAGAAGTACATCATTCAATACAAAGCGAAAATAGGCATTTGGCATGTAAAGTACATATCAAATGTGGGTGGTCTGAAAGTCCCTTGATTCAAATGACTGTACCTTTTCTCAAATGAATTTAATTTTTTATTGTTTTATAATTGTATATATATATATATATATATGCGTGTGTGTGTGTGTGTGTAATAATCTCATTTAAAACTAATTTAATTTCTTAATTTTTTTTCCCATTCTCTAATTCAAAAGTAAAGAGTTCAGTTCTAGTTCCTGATTTAATTCCAAATTACCTTTTAATTTATTAGATCACGCTCTCAAAAAATCTATTTAATCAGCTTTAATCTAATAATTAAATCATTATTTTACAAAACAAATATAAATATGTATTATTAACTTGGTTTAATTCACTTTGTAGGACACAAGTATCATAATCAAAAGCTTGTGCAGTTGTTCGACATTTTTGAGTGTTTTAAAATACGCACATATTTACAAAATGTTACAGTACTATTGACTTAAATTTGATTTGTCAAAAATAACTTTTAAAGGTAATGTAACTACCATCATTTATATATAACACATTCTACTTTATTTATCCATCTAAAATGTAAAAAGAAGGGGGAAATCGAGAAAATATGTAAAACTAAAATTTTGAATAATTTAAAATTTATTTTATGTGTTTACGTAAGAAAACCTTTATAATTATAAAAGAACTTAATTTTAACAGTCCACGGCTATAAGTGACAATCAATCTGTAAATCTAAATGTAATCTATATTTTTGACTTGCGATTAGACTTAGCCATTCAAAGTGACTTTGAATGGCATATCTTTAAAACCAATCGGAATATCAAAAATTTGTTATGTCAAATTATTCAAAGCAATCCATAACGTATAAAAATATTATTTTCAAAAATCGATAGTTTTAAAGTTTTAAGGCTCCTGACAGCCATTAACATATTAATATGCAATCCACCTTTGTTGCTCTAAATACCAAGAAAACAAATCAATCAATGTAACCCAATTTTGTGCAAAGATATTGAATCCTCGTTAATACGAAAAAGCAAAGGAAGCCATTTTTATTAAAATAAACGGACCCTTACTTTTCAATGTTTGTTTTAAAATTAATTGAAAATTCAACTGTCTTCATATTTGAATGTTTTCATTTGAAATAAATCATATTACTTTAACGTACTTAAAAGAGTTTTAAAGTAATGCTTTATATTAATTTTCAAGAGTTTGTGATTAGATTGATATAATACTTCATATTTTACTGAAGCTTAAAACATATAATAAATTCTAAAGTGGACTTCGACATCCGGTTTTCGATCTTTCACAAAATCTGAATTTCTTGAGGGGACATAGAGTCACTGTAAGGCGATTCAAATTTAAAGTTGTTTATAGATCACAAAATGGGTCTAAGTCAATAACTTCCACCGTTGCCCCATCTTGGAAAAATCAATATAAGTCATTCAATAAAAGAAAATGAATGATGAGGCAAAATTATTAATACCATAATTATTATAATAAAAATAGTTTTGGGTAGCAATACGTAACTGAACGAAGAAATAC
>BMAW01025312.1:32075-47333 GCA_019974015.1 Nephila pilipes
GTAAACAGTATGAGAGTAGTAACTAGTAATATAAACAGTCAAGAAATAGAATAGTTATAAACAGTCTAGAAATAGAATAGTTATACACATTCTAGAAACCCTATAGTTACAAACAATTGAAAAATATTTATTTGAATCAAACGAGATATTCCACAGTTTCGACCATCAAGAATTCCACATCTGTAAGGAAATCCTCTGTTTAAACTGTCGAGAATTCTATAATTATAAGCAGTCGAGAAATTAAATTTCAAATAGTTTCGAGCTTTTATATTTATCATTTTATCCATTGAAATATGTAGTATGCATTTGCTTATTTAATATTTTTCTTTACTTTTATTCACATTTACAATGAGCCAAATGCTCAAGAATTTTTTAAATTGTTGAGAGATCTAAATATTATAAAACACATTGTTCTGGGTGTAACAAATATTTGAAGATATACATTTTGTTGTGTTATTTTGAATAATTGTAGTATATTGTTATTCTGGTACGATAATTAGTAACATGAAAACCTTAATAGCTTGACATCCAAAAACTAATATCTGTATCGTATAAATTGTGCTTGGTTACTTTTTAACCTTTCAAATCGTACATTAACTATTATAATTCTCAAAAGTTCTTTTTAAATTTTATTTCTAATGACAGATTATAAAAAGTTACAGCAAAAAAAAAGGAAGAAAAATAATTACAATTACATTTATAAGGTAACAAAACACAAAATAAGAATAAGAAATGCTGCAAAAAATTTCATTAATCCAACATGTCGCTAGCCTTCCAGTAACGTTCAGAAAGAAAAGAAGAAAAAAAACTTTCGAAGCGCAGGGCAGTGAAGCAGATGAATGGAGTCCAAATCCTCACCAGAGCTGCACAGGGTGAAAGCCAGGGAAGGAGGAATTTTGAATCTAAAAAGATATTTTCGCAAGCAATCATGTCCGGTGGCTAGGCGGAATTCAGTGACCGCTTCAAGTCTTGGGCAATTACTCAAATTAGAGACAGTATTCTTCCCAACCTTGTGAGGTAGACGATTGGAAAGGTCCTCCTGAGTATGGGCTTTGTTAGACTTTTAACAAGATTTTTAATTGTACAAAGAGGCAAAAGACGAGAAACTGTCTGCTTAATCAAAGCACCCCTTTTAACCAAATAGTCCGCTTTCTCGTTACCAGTGACCCTATATTGGGTAGGAACCCCTGGAAGACAATAGCTTTCTCAAAAGAAGTCAGGTTCTCGAGGGGACGACGCCAGTCCAAAATGTCCTGCGTTAAGGGTATTTAGGACATTCTCAAAAGCTGGAATCTGTAAATAAATTAGCAATTTAATTAAATAAATGTCATTTTCTACAATTGAAATAAAATTAATTGCATCTATATTGCACTTTTAATTTAATTATACAATAAAAATGGAATTGTGTTATTTCGAATTACACCATGAAAAGATAACGGTTAACCCTCATTTTAAATAAATTCCGATAAATGAATATATCCCGAGCTTTTACCCTTAACAAATAATTATTTTAAGATAGCAAACGTGTAGAAAAAACTAATCAATCTATACTTTAAAGTCTCAAACCATCTGCAGCTGATATTGCATTAAGCATAATTTCGATAAAATGAATTTTCCATCGCTTAATGTTAAACGGAACATTTGAATACGAACAGCGAAAGCCGAAACTTATATTTCAAAAATTACAAGAATAATAGGCGCGTAATCAATAAATTGATTCTTTTTTGACTCCATACACACCGATTCTATTTCTCTCGAAATAAATCAAAAGAAAACATTCTAATTCTAAAAAGAATTCGCGCTTCGGTTTATTTATTCTCATCAGGAAATATTCCATACAAAACGGTGAATTTTCGATTAGGGGATAACATTTAAATTAAAATCAATATTTCTCCCGGAATTTTTATGCCACTTTTTTAATTCTATTCTTCACGAAAGCGTTAATGATTTCACTGTTGAAACAATTATGAAGATAATATCGGGAAAAATGGTTCTTGCATCGAAGCGAAGGAATGTTTCTACGTTAATCCTATTACGGTTTGCTCTCAATCACAGAGAAAATTACGGTTGCATTACTTCTTTTTCAATTTATATCGTGGAATTCCTCACCTTTTATAATATTGAGCGAATTAAGAATGTAATTTTCATTCCTTGACTTTTTTTTTTACCTTTTTCTCTGTGTTGAATTGTGTGAAATATTCAATTGCTTTTGTGTACAGGGAAAAGTGGTTTGCGCAGTTTATTCCAGAAGAAATCAAATCGGAATGATCTCGAAATTTAATTGCTATCTAAGGAAATAGGATCTTTTCTCATTACTTTTAAATTCTGATTTAAGTAAAAAGGAATTATTTAGATTTATTTCGTAGATTTCTGGCCTTTTTTTTTTGTTTTAAATGACTAAGTTTGAGACAGAAAGTATTGGAAGGCATCAAGAGTTGGAGCAGGTATTTTTGAATTTATGTTTTTATTTTGATTTATAAAATTTTGTATCACATTAATGTTGATGCTTGTTGAACGTATATAAAGTCCTAATGATCATTTAATTGTGACCAACATAATCTTCAGTTCAACGTTTTCTTGTTATTTTAGGCACTGTCTTTTAAAATATCACAAGATGAATCTATTTTTTATTACACTCGAATTTAATTATATTGAATGCGGTACTTTAATTAAAAATTACTAGTTTCTCCTTTATGACAGAAGTAATTGCTTTTGATTGTAATAGCTGACGTTTGTCAAGTATTAAAAATTGAGAAAATAATTAAAATTTAATTTTGAGAAATGTGTTAAAAACGGATATTGAAGTCTTCGAGCTCATTAAATTATTTAAAAAGCTAACATTGTTTTAATTTTGCGATTTTTAATGGGAAATATTGTACAAGAAGCATCAAAAGTATTTATGAGTATATTGTTGGTCTCTCCTTCACAAAATGGAATGATTCTTTACTCTTTTCTCTATCTCTTTTTATGTTTGAACATGTTTTCATTTCAATAAATCAACGGGGGGGGGGAGATACAAGTAAACAACACTTTTGTGAAGTTTTTTCAAGAAGACTTGTCATCAATCTATCTTGAAAAAGTAGATATTGTTTTTCATAGTTATTCATTCTATTGTGAGATTCCATCTTGTTTTAGTACATCAGTTTACCTGATTTTTATTCTGTTCTATCTATACTAGCTTTTTCAGTGAATCCTTTTTCGAACTTTATGTAAACAGATGGGAAATAAGAAGACCTGCATTTTCTTGTTATCTTTCATAAGCTTCATCACTAAGTAATCCTAAAAAGGGAACATTTATTATACTATTAGAAGAGATAATAGGAGAGAGTGAGTCGAAGCAGTTTTAGAGAATTGCAATTTTTCTATAACAGTTGTTCCAGTAGATAGTGTTAAGCTTAATATTAATGCTTTTAATAAGATTAATTCAATCTCATTGGTTTTTCCATACACGAATTCAAAAACGAAGTTCACAATTCAGCAATTAAAATAGTTATTACATATACCTTACAATAAAGAAATAGATTTATTTAATAATAAAGAAAATTATGTATCTTTCATAACGGTGTTATAGTAATCCTAATATCATAACCAAATGCTATAGCAAGACGAAACATAAACTGAATATCAATCTTCCATTCCAAGCTTACAACTGATTCAATAAATTCTAAAACTCTAGGAAATAGAACAGACTTTCAATGCTTGATACATATTTCCGAAAACTGAATAACAAATGGAATTAAATTATTTGATGTACAAATGATATTTTTGCAGATACATTAGCTGATTAGGTTTTCGAAAGGCAGCCGATTTTTACAAAATATCTTAAATCAAAACAGATTATTTTAAAAAAGCCACACAAGTAAATATTGTAATCAAATCGTAAAAATATGATTACTTAATAACAAATACATAAATGATAACATTTCTACTGGGAAAGATTTGTGTTTGGAAATAGTAGTTACTGTGACTTGTGTATTAGCTAACAAAGCGGCCAATGTTTTAAGTAAAGTATAAAGTGATTACCTGACCGCTTTTTAAAATAAAATGTAAAATGCCTGTGACTTTCATTGTATGGCTGCAATAATTACATTTAACTTAAAATATACTCAATATAAAAATTTATCGCTTGTTTCAATTTTAATTTCTGAAAAGAACATTATTGTCCAATATTTTATCGTTTACTTTAATTCTAATATTATATTGAATAATTTAATAATTATATTACCGTTTGCTTTAATTCTGATACTTAGATGAATTATTTCATAACTATTTTATAAAAGTTTGGAACTTTGGTGGCTAAATTAGATCTTTGCATAACTTTATATGTAGCAATTTTTTTAAAAAAAATCATGTTTTTTAGTTATATTCAGTCCACTTAATAAAGGTTTGCTTTTGTTAGTCCTCTTATATTGAGAGCTGTAAATATGATTGATGAATAAAAGAACAATTTTACAAGAAATATATATAATTTTTTTCACAAGAAATCATATATAACCAATTAAGAACCCAACAAGAAATCTAACTTTCCAAAGCTAAAAATTCAGAAAATATGAATCAAATATATCTAGAAGTTCTCTCTACAATGTATTAATCATTTAAATACTCAGCTCACTTTATATTTTTATTTTGATGAATAGGAAATGAACCTAATTTAGGTAAGGGCAGATTTAGAATTATGGTAAACTATCGCAATGAATAGACTATCAGTGATATTTTTAAGAAATTTATACCCCACACTTTTCAATTAAACATTTTGTCAGTAAGTGAGTCAAAGAACAAAAGATTGCGTAAACATTTGACAGAGACAAAGATCAGAAGATCTGAAACAGGATAAAATCTAGATGATTCTTGCAAATTTATCTTTATCAAATTACTTACTTAACTATTATATCTTTTAGATTTGATTATTAATGTATTTAATAAAATAAAAAAAATTAATACCGCTTTGCACAATAGAAACAAGGCATTTACAAAAGAACATCCCAACTATGAACAGCTACAATTGCAAAACTAAAGATAATGCAACCTATTTCGACAGATAAAAGTAAAAACAGTATTTTAAACTTTATAAAATTATAAGCATTTGATATGATTACCTCTAAAAACACAAATGATAACCAGTAGTACAATAAAGTTAATTTGTCGCAGAGCCAATGATAATCTTGCTCTTAATCCATGCCCCCTCCCTCCAAAACACTAATTTAACTCCCTACGATTTTTATTTCTTTCGGGACAACTTAAAATATAACATGCTTTTCCGCCATTACTATCGAAAAATGGCGAATTCAAACCGCGGTTAACTACAGCTATTTAAACTGAAACTCTAAACATTCTGAAAAAAGGATGAGAAAGGAATTCTGTTATCGACTGGATATCGTTAGTGTTTAAGGTGATGGCCACATTGAATATTTATGACTTTATAAACTTTAGAGTATTATTTTTTAATTTAATTTTTTTCGAAAAAGGTTGTAGCTTCTTTTTAGTTTTGCATTAGTAACTCTTCAAAGGTAGGATTTTATTTTGTAAACACTATGCATAATTACTTCACAATTAGCATATAACGAGAGACTTTATTTTCTGCTACAGTAAGCGATGTTTTTTACCCGATACTCAAAAGAGATCGATTTGTGTTCTTATATTATTTTATCAACTTATACTGCTTCGATTCTTATAAATTTCAAATAATCAAAGGTTGAGAACTTCTCCATCTTTGATTTCCCATTGCTAAAAATATTGTTACATAAATTGAATGCGACATATATTTATTGAAAATATTTCTATTAGAGTCATGAAAGTTATTAATAATAATACTATTTCTATGATGGAAATACATTAAATATTCTTTTCAGGTTCAAGTATTAAATTATCATCATGTATAAAATATTTTGAAATAATTAGTTTTAATTATGGATGAAACGAGAATTCCTTCTCATTCTAAGTTAAAACTTTTAATTCGAAATATATGTATTTTCTAGCTCTAAAAGATTTTTAATTCCTGAAAATTCTTTTAAAAAATTATTGTTTTGGATTAGCTTTAAATTCATTTAATTTATCAGAAAGAAATTTTCAAGTTCTTCAAGTCGATATACCATAATTGTCAATCGATTATTCTCTTTTATAAATCTATCATGCTTGTGAACTCGTTTATCTAATTAAAATATTTACTGAACTTAGTGTCTATCATTACAACAGGAATTCTTAACGCTTTTTGTTCCAAGGACGTCTAAAACTAAGGAATATCCAAAGTTAAAAGATTTCTTTCTTTCGGATTCACAAAAGCTTCAATATTTATCATCCATTTAACTTCGCTAATGTATACGGGGAGATATTTCAAAGTTTTAATTATTACTAAAAAATAACCAAGTATCAAACTAGAATTCGTTCAATATATTAATTGACCTATTATTATACCTGGGGATCACAAGGTCATAACTCTTGTTAAAAATAATCGAAAATTAATTTTTATTTATTATTATTAAGACATCTCTACATATATAGCATTCAGAGTTATACATTTCTCCAAGCATTTATTTATCTTTCGATGGCCGCCATTGTAGATCTCGGCAGATTGAACTGTATTTTCTCCATACTGAGGGTTACTTCAATCTACGTTATTACTTACAATCTTGCGTCATAAGAATAAATTAAAATGCAGAATAAGTTTTATCTAGATATCTCCGGAGTAGTTAAAATAATAATTAAAATGTTACTATATCCTCTCATATAAAGCGTCCTATTTTAATATACTATTAATTTTCATGAATGTGGTGATATGTTCCCTTTTTTTTTAATTTTCTATGCATTTATAACAATATTTAGTTTATGTATTAAAATATAATACTTGTATTTCACATTTACATATTAAATGTTTTTATGTTTAAACAAAGTCAATACATACGAAATGTACATCTAGTATATGTTATAAAAACTAATCAATTATATATTAGTATACATGTGCTTGAACATAACAAACATGCATGAACTTAAGGGCATTTGAGAGTATTATATAAAAAAATTTGAAATTAATTTCAAGTTTTAATTTTTTTTTTGCCTAACATTAGGCGAACTCATTCCTAAAAATGAAGTTCATTATCATGAAATAAAATAACTTTAGATGCAATCTATTTTAAATAAAATTCGTTTCAAAAATTTACATCTAGGATTCGAATCACTGTTTCTACAATAAAAAAAAACCATGAGAGTTTTAGTTATCGCAATAATTAAACAAAGATATAAATAAATTCAAATTTGGGTTATTATTAATGTTTATGGAATAACATTTAGCTTATAAACGATGAATTTTTACAAATTAATCAACAATTTGACCTTAAGTCTTGAATATGAAAATAAATATTTCTAAATATATATTTATCCCCATAATTTAAGTCTAAAAATATTGAAAAAAATTACCAAATGCATATTAAAAATCTTAAAATGTTTTTAGTATACATTTAATTATAAGAAATATACCTATAAATTGCTTGTTAAAAGACTTGTAAAAAACTTAATAAGACATATTATATAAACTTTATAATAGTTTATATACTTATAGTTTAACAGTTTAATTTAGTTAGTAATAGTTTATAGACTTATAGTATTTTATATATTATATAAACTTAAACTTAATGCATAAAATTATTATACAAACTTTAATACAAGTTTCAATATAGCCTTAAAATAGACTTGAAATTTGTGAATCATTCTCTTAATAATTATTTAATTATTTCTTACTAATATTGTACATGGCCATAACGTAACTTCATTTCGATTTATAAACTGATGCACAGATGGTTACGATAAATATACTAAATTGAACCTCACCACATAACATTTGAATATTTCTCTTACACACAGATTAGACTTTAAAATTGGCAATAATTTAACATCTTCTCCCAAACCCTTTGGCAAAATCCATAATTTCTGAACTCCACACACATCCCCATCCACGTTGCTCCCAAAATGATACACTTCTCACCCTCTAAAATTTGAAGGCACACCCTTTGGCCATTCCACGTTACACACCACCCTAATCACATCACGCAATTACACGGGACCCGAACACGAAACCCTTGCTCATTTCAATCAGGGCGACGAGTAAGTAGCCGTGCCATTCCCCAGCGAAAAGTCAACAAAGCAAAACCTCCTTAACTAGCCCCCAGGGGGTGAGGCCACGAATCCCCGTAACCACCCTTTAACACAATAAAGACATTTCCTTGATTATGTGAGAGCTTCCGCGAGATATTGATTAGCGCAAACATCAACCCTGACTTGCGGGTTCTACAGACGCCATGGGTGCTCTTCCATTTCGACGGAAGCTCTCGCCGGTGGAAGTTTTTGGGAGAACAGTTTTTCTGTGAATGGATACAGAAAGAATAAAGTTTTTGGTATGGTCAACAAAGCAGGAGTGGAATTTTAACAGAAAAACTTCTCTGTCCTTCAAACGTAAAATAAAACTTTAAAGATTCTGTCGCCATGAATTATGTACTGTTATAGCATGCTTACAATCATATAGGCCCGGCTCGAACAAGAGAAGGGCGAAGTTCGCCTTTGAAATCAAATTTTTTCAAGACAAGCTTAAATTGCAGTAATATTCGTTCGATAAAATAATAGTTTAATGATAATTTAAAAGGATAAACAACTTAATTATTTCGATAAAATAAACATTTCAATCGCACACAAATTCGGTAATAAATTATATGACAAATATAATTGCGTCACATATTTAAAAATATGATTTTAAGTTGTATTTTACCTTACTACAATAAATTTACAATATATATATCTATGCAAAGATAGTGTGTATATTCAAACTACAAAGAAAAGGAAACGAAATCCTTTTGATTTCACAAAATCAGTGGGTGGAGTGCGCTTCCAACGTTCAAAATACCCTAAGGCTGCATCCGTTTGTTATACGGTATTTCTTAAATTTAGAATGCATAAATGCGCATATTTTTCACTTCACTGTACAATGTGAAGAACTCATTTGCCTAAACAGAATAGGAGACAAAACATAGAGCAAGTTTACTGATTCATACAGAAAAAGGAAGAACAATAAAATATGCTACTTTCTTCCAGTTTCTAAATTCAAACTATGATATTAATATAGGAACATTTTTCTATATGAAAAATGTTCAGGGTTTGGGTCATATATTTTTTTTAAAATTAGACGAATACATCCTTAAGATAAATCTACAATCAAAGCTTTGAAATATTTTTTGAAATAATACTGGCTTAACAATTTTAAAAAAATCACAAATCAAAAACTGAATTTGTTACATCAAACGGAATAAGTGCAAAATATGGTAATTTTTCGTTAGTAATGCGCATATTTCGTCAATATTTGATTTTTCGTTTTGACGACAACAAACCGACTACATAAACAATTTCAATAATAAAACAGCTAATTTTCATAAAAAAAGTGCTTTTTTTTAAATTTAATTTTTAATGAACTAAAGAAATATAAACTGAAAGAAGTAAATGAATACTAGTACTATTTTCATCAATTCATTCTGGAGCTAAATATCTTTAACATCGGAAAGTATTGCAGTAAAAACTAATCATTTATCGTAGGCAAATAAATTATGTTATGATTAAGCACGCATAATTTGAATTCTGATAAACATGTCAAACGGGAAATGGTCCCGGTTGCTATGCCAACGGAAAAAAATTAGAAAATTGAGATTTTTCAGAACTTTTATCAAAATCAATTGATAAAAAACTGTTACTAAAGAATGATGATTGTGGGGATTAAATTTTACGTATTATGACCAGAAATTATTTTTCAATTAAATATAGTGCTTAAAAAACTTCAAATAAAATTCCAGTTTCGTAATCAGTAAGCTCCACTTTTAGAACTATTTCTTTGGGAAATATTATAAAAAAATCAGGAAACGAAGTAATTAAGCTACTCACGTCTTCCTGTACACGTACAAACTCATTATAAACAATACCTTTGTTAAAAATAAATAAATGAATTTAAGTATTTTCTACAGTTTTGGGTTAAACAGTTCTCCTTAATTGAATCAACCAAACACCATTTTTTTTATAAATTAAAATAGCAGGAATTAGAAAAGCACAAGTACAAGTAGAGAAATAAGAATGTACAATCTAAAAGTTGATGTAAAAATAATTTACACCTCAGTTTCAAAGAATGTAGAACTAAAACTAATGTAAAAGTAATTTACATCTTATTTTGTAAGAATGTAGAACTTAAAAAAACTAATGCACAAATAATTAACATCTCAGTCTCTAAGAATAAAATTAAAAAGACCGATGTAAGGGTTGTTTTTAGATGAAAAATAAACTTAAAATATAAGTTTCATATTTGAAAAATTAAAAAAAAAAAGCCTTGAAAAATACCATGTTATGTTATAACATGTATAACGTAACAATCACGAGAGAAACAACATGTCACTCAAAATAAACTCCACTGTTATTACCATATGACCTTAAAGATTCACCATTAAAAAGATACAATTAAACCACAGATTTGAGAATAATTTATTAAATGTTGCAATAATAAGAAGAAATAAGTTACATTAAGTCTTATTTTAATATCCTATGTACAGTACCTAAATTAAATGTTGTGACCATTAAGTGACTGAGACGCCTTCGACAATGAAAAAGAAACTCATTTTATACCAAATTTAAGTATTCTTCGGTTTTTAAAATTAATATCAATAGTAATATTTCAAAATTGACGGATTTTTTATATTTTTGTATCAGTTGATGCATAGAAAATTAGATTTATAAGCATAAATGGCTAGGTGTGAGCAATTAATGGTCGATAGATATATTTACAGCTATAAATTATGTTATTTAGGTTCTCATTGTATAAAATCTACCGTATTTATATGTTTAAAAATTTGCATAATAATTATAAATATAACCATGTATATACTGAACATAAATATATTTTCAAAAATCAAATTTAATAAAATTTGGAAATTTTTAAATTTTATGATTCAAAGTTATCAACAATTATTTATATGAGGGGATAACGTATAATTTCTAATTATTACAAGAAAATTACCCAGATATCTGGACAAAATGTATTCTGGATATTAAGTGATCCTTATATACATAATTTTGCAAATTTCAGCTCTTAATGTTGATTAATAATTGTAAAGTAACCCGCAGTTTTGAGAAGATAGAGTTCAATCTCCTGACTTTTACAATGACGGCCTTTCAAAAATCATGAGATTATGAAAGAATTATATATCTCAGAGAAGTGATTATGAAAGAAGTTTTAAAAATAATAAACAAAAATTAAGTTTTTATCTCCATTACTTTAATATTAATTAAAACTTTATGACACCCCGGGATAATAATCCAATTTTTTTTCATAATGCGGGTTACTTAAATCTACGGTTTCCCGAAACCAGATAAATCAACATTAATAGCTGTAACTTATAAAATTAAGTACATAACAATCAATTAATATGTAGAATATATTTTATTCGGATATCTCAGAAATAAGTAAAACTTTATGATATCCCCTCGTACACATTTCATTCCATACTAAAAAAATGAGTGTTTATTAGAAAAAAATTATGTTTACACTTATTGGGAAAAAATTGTATTCATTGTACAGAAAATTCCCTCATCTCAAAATGTGTAAGATATTAGTACTATAGATGAAGTAGATTTAGTAGAATGTGCGCACCTGAGTCTTAAGAAACCACATTATGGGTAAAAAACATATGCAGATATTTTTCTCAACAACGCACACGTTTGTTTACAATTATAAAATTCGATTTTAGAACATTCTATTTATCAAGTTTTTAGAAATATTCCTTCTACCATATAAGTTAATCCGTTTCTATTTTCTAACAGTAGAATCGTATAATGCCAAGTTACCCTAACATTTTGACACACTGTAGACCAAATCAATTGCACCTTACGTTTGATCTACTAAACGTGCCTCACACAAAAGGAATTAACTGAAATCTTCCTCCGGAAAAGCCACACAATGTCTATTTCCTAATGAGAAATTCCACTTTGGTAACTGTATCACTTAATGATGTGAATTTCAGGTCTGTATTGTCTTACGAAGCTTGATTATGAGATACAAGACCGTGCTGATAATGAAACTCCAATCGATCAAATGCTTATCTGCGGCAGAGTGTGGTCAGCGAGTCGCATACGAAGAAGTGAAACTCGAGACGTAGAATCATTTGAAATCGTAGATTAAATTGTAATTATTTAATGGAATGATAGTAATGGATGGGGGGCTTAGAATTAAATTAATCACATTGGAAGATATGTCTATAAATACGACGTATTCCTTAAATTTATAGAGATTTATAAAAATATTTTTAGAATGCTTCGTTGCTAAAGAGAGAAGAATTTTACTAGTCATAAAAAGATTGCAAACATTTATTGAATGAATGAGGTTTTGTAAAAGATTTTAGGTTTTGTAAAGGTTTTTTGTAAAGGCTTTGTAAAGGAAAGTATTTAAGAATAGAATGAGGTTTTGTAAGGGATTCTTGACACCCTGTACCTTGTTAGATCCAAGGCTGCACCTATTGGAAGGTTCAGAGTTTGAATTTGGAGAATATTACAACATGAGTCGTTTTCTTTGAAAGTGGTGTAAGTGTAGTTTATTTTATATGGAGTTATTTAAGGTTTTGCCCTTGAATAATTTGACGAATATGGATATATATTATTATACTAGTTTTGTATTTTTTAAATATTAATTTGATTTCAATTTATAATGTAACCATTTTTTAAATGTGATTAAGAAAAAATTATACTTTTAAAGACTTCAAAAGGACTTATACCACTTTCAAAGTCAGCAGGAAGTAAAAATCTTACATTTACAAAATATTAATTACAGGATCTCAATTGAAACAAACCAATTTCTTTTTATGAAATTTTTATTAAATACTTCAACAATAAAAAAAAAATGCTTTATTTCAACATTTTCTTACAGTGACTTTATATTCTATTATAAACGGGGGGGGGGGAAACCGAAATTTCGGGAAACTATAAAAATGTTTATGTCATTTACAATGTTCCCACACATATTAAAATGCACTAAATAAATTATGTAGTACAATTTTGAACTAAATAGTAGTATGTTTTTAAGAAAAGTGGACTTACACCATTTTCAAAGTAATGATATTTGTAACTTCATAAACTACGAAAATTTGTAATGATAAAAACGATGAAAATTTTAACATATATTTTTGGAAAAATTTTATAAATAAAATGTTAATAGTAAATTGTATTCAATTTTATCACTAACTAATATTTTGTCAAAATGGACTTACACCACTTTCAAAGAAAACGGCTCATATCTTGTCAAATTAGGGCTATTTCAATTTAAATGTCAAAACGAAGGCCTTTTACCAACTGGTATTAAAAAATTGATGACTTAATTAACTTTAAAATTACAGCCAACACGAGGGATATTTTCGTCAGACCTCGTAGTTTTAACAACTGTTAAGTGACGAGGACGACATCTGAATCGGTTCCCCACTCAAAACTTCTTTATAACGCCAACGTGCAGACGTTGAGACCAGACATATTGGTTTTTACAATCGTCGAAGTAATAAATATGAGTCTTTGGTAGAATCAGTTTTAGAAACTATGAATAGATTAAAATAACTAGGCACCAGCTCGCGACTATGACAACTCGGCTATCACAGCCACCAAGCACTATGGAAGCTTATAAATTCAGGTATCTGATCCGGTTCTTTCCTTATAATGCACAGCTTAGTCTGATAACTTTCAGTTAAAGTAACTTTTTAAAGATTTCATATCATGCTAAAAAATATTTAAAAATCTAGATTGGTGTAGAGAGAAAAGTTTGAAGTGAAAAAAATGAGAGAAACATTTAATTATTTAAAGGAACTCATTTTCAAACGAATAATTTCAAAACAGATTTCCTTACTTAATTAGGATTGGAAATTAATAATATTATTAATTTATGTATATATATATATATAAATTGCGTGTGTATAGAGTGTTTTTATAAAAATATTTTTCGCCTTTCGACAACGTTTAAAAACAGATATTTTCAGATATTTGTTAAATCAAATTACATTTACATTTTGATGTTCAAGTCGCATGTGAAGTGACTGAATTGTGTTTTAAAGTAAAATTGTGTTTTACTCCTAACGTGATTTACATGACAGGTATATACTTATAAACTATTCAGACTTAAGTTTGCTTAATATTTTTTTGTTATTACTTACTTTTTCTTACTATTTTAACTTATCAATTTATTGACACAAATCCCTTCTGCAATTTAAGCAATTATTTCACCTTTTGCACCTTTGTTCTTGTAATTTGAGAAACAATGTTCGTGAGGGCATTCTTATTTCCAATTAAAATTTGAAATGGAGAAACATAAGAAATATGTTACCATCTTTTCTCTTTATTTTTTTCAAATCTTTATATACCTTAGATTTTTATTTTGAAATTTAATATTTTGCAAAACATCTCTCTTTTTGCCAGTAACATGAGAAATTTAGAGTTAATAAGATTGTATTCCTACTTTTCTTTCTCTCAAAGAATACATTCCTACCACGTTTCACTTCATTACCGCAAATGGAATTTTGAAAAAAGGAAATTCTTTTGTTATTTTTAATAGAATTTTAATTTCATTATAAATGAGTCGAAAGTAAATAAAAAAAATGTCAAGTTCCCATTTAATTGAATTCATTTCCTCTAATCATATGTCTGTTTGATAACTTATAATTAAGACTATTACGAAAAAGAAAAACAAGTATGTAAGGAGAAAGAATAAACAAGCATCATATTAAACACAATAAACATTTGTTGGGGGGGGGAAGTTTTGTATGTACATATGTTGTAAGGCTGACTTCATCAGTTAATACAGCCACCAGTAACTGTATAACCTGCTGCTATAATTTTTCAAAAATGAATTGATTTTCATATGTACCATTAACAATATGGGACATTTTATTGCATATTACTTAAAAGCAATAAAAATCTTACAAAAATCAACAGTGCATTATATTTATTCAATTCTCTGACCATTACTTAAAGAGAGAAGCTTACAGGCAAAAATATTTTCTACTTTCCTAGAAGGCGATGTAAACACAGATATCTTAGTTCGCAGGAAAGTTTATTCGACAAATCTAGCTCGGCGCACTGATAGAGATTAAACTTGATTTAATTTTTAAAGTAATAAAGCCATCTCTTATTCAGCTATGAAATTAGCAATAAAACTGCCAAGTGACTATATTACCTGTTTTATCAATATTAACCTCTATATAAGTTATCACT
>BMAW01025312.1:47343-73334 GCA_019974015.1 Nephila pilipes
CTATATTACCTGTTTTATCAATATTAACCTCTATATAAGTTATCACTGCTAAATAGATGAAGCAATATATGAACCAGTATCATACGTATTCATATTAACAATTATTTTAGTTCAATGGAACATTTTTTAAATTTACTTAACTTGAAAGGTTAACTTTTTAACTTAATTCCTTTACTTTTTATTAGGAGTAGCTACATACCGAGGGAGGGGGCAGAGAGTAAACGATATGTTTAATAATGACGTAAAATATAAATTAATGAAAACTATGACGTTATTCTTTCCTATTCTTATCTAGGACTGAAGGTTTTATCGAAGAAAACCTAGCTATTCTTTAAGAAATTCTGAAAGAATACAAGAAAACGGAATCCTTCACTAGTCTCTAAAATGTTTCAAGAAATTTAATCGAATTTTATTAATTTAGAAGTAAATACTTTCTTGGTTAATTCGGCATTTCTGTTATTGTAATTTTAAATATGAGTGCCGCTATGTTCACACACATAACTTTTAAAACAAATATTCCTTTAAGTCTTTCATGAAAGCAACGTTTTGCATTAAAAAAAATGTTTCTTGTCCGTGTAAAATTTATAGGAAACAATACTTTCACTTTGCGTCATTTCCATCTGGAGAGTAAAACTTTTACCCCAGCATAATGCAGGTCCATTTAAAAGAAAATTTTCACAAAAATGCGCCAGAAGTGGATTTTTTGTAAACTAAAAGTAACAGTCGATGCAAATGCACCTAGGAAAAGGTATATTTATGTACGAAACACTCGAGGGAATTGCGTCGATCCAGAGAGGATTCCACCATCTGTTGTATTCTGGAGTCTATTGCGTGTTGTAGACAAGCCTTTCCACTTAGGATTTTCATAAAAACGATACTCTGTGTGTGCGAGAGACGAACAAAGAGAGAGATTCCTGAAAAAGGAATACTTTTAGATACTTTTGTCTTTTTGGATGCGATAAGCTTCCGATATGTATGGGGAGGGGATATTCGTTCCGAGATTTAGAGCTAAGATGTGATAGAAACGGCAAAATACGTATCAGAGCTTTTAAGCCGTTTTTACTCTGTGTTAGAAAGACGGTGAGGAGAATATAAGGTATAGACTGGTAAAGAATTATTTTTGACTTCGGATATTTGGATGGAAAGTTATTGGTGTATAACGTCTCTAGCGTAGAAAGCCTTTCTAGTAAGACGTTGATAAATTTTAAAATCTGAAAGGTCTTGTAATAATAAAATTAGGTCTTTTAATTTTGTCTGACAGGGAACAATTTAAACGCTGAATTGTTTCCAAACTCTTATACCTGGCCTAGCTAACCCGCAGCCCTACTTATGTCAACCTGTGGCCCATGGAGCTGGGTCATCTTAATAAAAATTTAAACTTTTATTGCACATAAAAGTACTAAAAAACATTTCACTGTAAGTCATTCGTATCATATTCCATTATGATGGGAAAAATCTGAGTCATTTACTCAACTATCTCGTCACAATTTTTCTTCTATATTCTTATTCAGAAACGATTATTAAGCTGAGCTTATTTTAAAAAGTGCGTGGGTCACCTTGCGTAAGTGGGGGAAACACAATGTATACCTAACAAACAAACCTAATTAAGAATACGGTTGTGCATTGCTAGGGACGCGGGGAAGGAATGTTACCCAAGGATCATGCAGAATTGTAGCAGCCAGTCTGTCTACAGCAAGCCTTATGTATTTTACCCAAAAGCATATGGTTCCAGACCGACGGGGTACGTGGTGTCCTTTGACCGCTAATAATCTAGTACCCGCATTGTGGTGTAATTGCACGATAGTTTCTTAAAATTATATTTCATACAAACGCATTTAATTAAATTAAATATAATTTCTCTTAATTTATTGCAAAAGTGTTGTAGATTTCTTTAATGGGCTCGGGAGAATTAATCGCTTCCTGTCACTTGGGAGGTGAAAGTAATAGTAATTTTTAACGTGAGAATTTAAATTGACGTTAAAAGAATCAAAATTGGCGTTAAAAGAACACACGTTCGTATTTAGATTCCATCAAAGACCTGTCTTGCAGTATTCATAATAATCATAACACATGATAAACTGACGGAGCTAAAATTTCTAACATTGATATGGTGTCAAAAGAAGAATGTGGGGCCAAATGAGGTATTGTACTTGTCACTAAAATTTACGAGGTTTGTTGCCAACACTTTTCGTGTTGCTTCTAATTGCAAAGTTAAGGAACAATCAAAGTGTCGAATATTGCTTGCGATTGATAATAATGGATTACAATAATTTCAGTCAAAAAGTCAACAATCCTTTTATCTTCATGTTCGATATTACTATCGTAACACGACAGCAGAGGTAAAAGAGCAATGAAGTCAGAGAAATATTAAAATTGAATGATGATATTTACAGAAAATTTTCAATCAGTAGACCAATTTAATAAAACATGTTTTTTATGAATATAGCTCAGGTGACGTCCTCATCACTTATTCTGGGCTCAAATTTACAAAGTTCGTCTCCCAAAGCCGTAGTGTAGCTTCGAAGTGCGACGTTAATAAATATTCAAAGCTATCGATTGGATAGTAGAAGCACACTTAAACCCGCACGAAAATGAATTCAGTTATCCACCAACACTTAAGGTAAGATTAACAAATTTACTATCCATAAAAAACGAAATTTGTTACTACAGGTCCCCATTCTAAAGTCCAAATTTCTTTCTCTGAGATACTTTTTTTTGTTTTTAATCCATTCTAGAAGATCTTGAAAGTAAACGTTTTATATTCAAATAAGTAATTAGTGATAACTACAGAACTGAGTTTCAATAAACAAAAGTAAAATTTCTTTTTTGCAGAGTATATAATGAAAATGCTTTAGATTTACGGTAATTACCTAAATGGTTTGAGTAATTATCTTTGCTTTTTTGAGAAGTGTCATCAATGTATGATAACTCCTGTATCATGTTTGTTGTCCAGTGCATAAAACGTAATTTTTTAGACACAATCGTTATTTCATTTAAGCAACACATAAGACTAAAGCATGGAATGAGAACTGTTCTTATTATACACGATGTTTGCGGAAGAATAACCCAACCGTGAAGAGGTAAGTTACAAAACCAAAAAAAACAATCCGTTTGAACAAAGTATATTGAAAACAACACTTAAATACATGTTTATAAAATTATAAATATTCAAACCAATATCTACCAGGAATATGTTTTAAGTTCTTTTACTAACGATGGAAACAGTCGAATTTATACGTCTAAAGAAATAATTCTAGTAACAATAGACTCCGTAAGCAACGAATGGACCCAAAGTTTTGTCTTATTATGTGACAGAAAATACAGTAACCATTGGTGAATTGTGTTTCAGTTCAACGGTTGCTACACCCTAAATGTGAGCAATGTGTCGGTTGACTTTCCAGTATGTATATAACACCACTCCATCTTAAAAATAAGTATAATGGAATCGCTTAACGCTTCAGCTCATTAACAACAAACTCGCAAAAATAAATTCTATGTTCTGTGTTATTTTAGGCAAGAACGTGTACCAAATGTAACTTGCATGGTTTGAAAATACATCGTATTCTCAACCCTTTCCAACCATCACCACTAGGATACAGCGGCTACTTAAATATAAAATTAGTCGTGAAAATTGTACAGTAATGAAGTGAAATAAAGAAACAGTACTAAAGATAATAGTGAAATTAGTAGTGAGTTGTCGGCAGTTGACGTACGAGTACTTGTATGGAAGATATTGTAAAGGATTGTGTAGGTAACAGATTGACTTTAATTAGGGATTTTTTGTGGATCTACCTTATATCGGAAAAAATAAATTTATTGATCGGAACATCAACCTATTTCATTAAACTTGCTTGAATCCGAGTGATTTGGTAAACTAGAACTTTATTATCGATTCCAAGCTGGACTTCCTGAGTATTAAGAGTTAGTAAATAGTGAGAGAGCAAATACTAGCTTCTCATAGCGTAAACAAATTAATAAACTGAACTTCGAGAAATCTTCCTCTTCTTTTGTCCTTTACGGTAGCCTACTAGTCATGGTCGCAGACTCGTGACAATTCCTTTCATCGCAGGGTCCTGAGTTTTACCAGAGTGGTTTCTTCAAACTCATTCCACTCGACGACAAATGTCTCAATGTCAGTTCCGACTATGTCGAAAATAGCTCATGATGACATGATTTATTTTTACTAGGAATAAAGTTTCTGTGTAAAAAAAAATGCCGAAGCTTACTTTAGGAGCATCCCTGGTACTTATTATGATTTGAACTGTATCTTCTTGCCTTTTTCAAATGGTGACTTTTCTTTCATGTATATTGATCTATTTCTTATTCGTGTCTGTTGAGTAATTTTTCTTTTTCTCTTATTCTAGGTTTTATGGTATATATGGAGTATATATATTGGGATTTACAGCTTATTATCAAAATTAATTTATTTTCAATGCTCAAAACCAATTCCCCAGTTACCGATAGATGGCCTATGAATCAGCGTCATATGATAGCCGTGGCGCAAACCTATTCCGAATAAAACTGAGTGACATTTCTTTCGCTCTCTTCCTCCACTTTCTGCTTTTTCCCTTGCATTTACCTTCGTTGAACGTGAACTCGAACGCAGAGGAGTTCCAACAGGTATCTGCGATATTGATAAAATTAATTAGCTGCATCTACACTGCAGAATAGAGGTAACCTGTGATTAATTAATATGTATATTTTCCTCTTCATCTCCAAATAATAAACGAAGCAAAATAAGTAGAGTCTCATCATTGAGATTCTACGAAATCATCTTAGAATCGTTGGAATTACCTCCCAGACAAACCAGCCCTTGGTAAGAGCAGAGCCAGTGTAGATTCGGGATGTACAACTCATCACCCACCGCTCTCTCCTGTCTCTCTCTCTGTCCTCTGCTCCTCTCTCTGCTCTCTTCTCTTCTCTTCTCTCTTCTTATATACTGTTATATATGTGATTATGCCTTTCTTTTAAATATTTTAAATATTCTAATTAATTAAGTTTCAAAAACAGTCGAAGCTAATTTCATTTTTAATTAATTATTTTATTGTGATTGAGAGAGAGACCATTTCGACACGGCGGGAAATACAACTCCGCCATTGGATAAATAGATGAGGAAAAGTAAGAACGTAAGATTATGAGAGCAAGAACGGGCTTTTCACTGTATAATAGGTTATATAGCAGGGACTTTTCACAATAAACGTCATAGAACATGTGAGATGAATAGAGGGATTTCGAGGGAATTTAAGTACAGACATAAAGTCTGGTAGAGATCATCCCTATAGGTTTGAAGCCGTGAGATCTGCATTGTAAGCGAATTTTTAAGAACGTATGATTGCATAAATTAAAGTTAAAAATGAATGGTATTAGGAAATAAGAATAAGCGCTTTACTTTTAAATGAGAGAATGTGAAAAATTAGAAAATTAAATTATTGTGATGAAAAGCTAATATGAATTAAAGGTAAGTAAATACTTATATATATAATGAAAATTCTGTCTTCAGTTAAATTTCTAAAATATTTATTTAATATAAGGTACATATTACTATTTCCAGAACTAAAGTACTTTTTTCTGAAGTTATGATAAGTTAAGAGTTTCTCTCTTTAATGTAATAAAAAAATTTATTATTAAAAACTATACATTTAAATTTAATATTATTAAAAGATTTAACAAGAAAATTTTGAGAAATCTTCTAGAAATTTGTATGTTTCCTATAATCAAATATCACATGTATACTTCATTCAAAAATAAAAGTCAATCTGTTTCATGTAATTTTAGAAATAGGTAAATATTTCATAAAATAAAAGTTGCAGTTCATTCTGATTTAAATTTCATTTTTGTATTTAATCAGAAATTATAATATTATTTTTTTTGGTTTTTGAATTTTCTAAATAAAATACAGTTTTCGTGGAATTTTTTCCTTAGTGAGCTTAAACTAATAACTGAATCTTAATAATTATTTTTGAGCAGAATTTAATATTCATATTAATTTCTTAAAATACAAATAAAATGTTTCGCTCTTTTTATTACAAATATCAAAATTCTTTTAAAAATTTGCCTTTTTCTTTCTATATGAAGATGTAGACATGGTTTCCATATTCGGTTTCTTTTCTATTTCTTGTTACACTAATGCATTAGTTTCTATTTATTTTCCTCACTAAAATAAAATAATTAAAATATACATGAATATTATCTTCTTGTTATATAAATGTCAAATTTGTTTCTGAATTAACTTAAAATTTTTTAACTATATATGACTAACATTCTACTTTCTTTTATATTATAATAATATATTGCTTGCTATATTTATTTTTCAAGTCTCTTTTTAAAATGAAACAAAATAATCAAAATTTAATTGAATTTCATTTCTTTTGTTATAAGCATCCAAATTCTTTCTAAACTGAGCTTAATTCTTTTTTCAACGCATAACATAACATTCGATTTTCTTTCTTTCTTTCATTTTACTACAACAATACATTTCTTGCTACTTTCTTAACGTTTCTTTTTAAACTGTAACACATAACCATGATATTCGTTTAGTTGATGCATATATTTCTTTCATGGAATGTCATTTATAGCTGCCTAAACTTATGCAATTTTAATTTCCTACTTTGAAATTGGACGATTTGAAATTTACATTTATATCTTGAAATTTATGTTTCAGATTGTCTAGGGAACTTAACATTATCTTTGAAAGAGGGTAAACAGTAGCTTTAAAATAGCTTTTCGCGACAGTATTTTTACTGATGTCTGCGAGAGAATAATTTCATTTTAAAGATAAATGTTTAACATGTCTGGAAACTCTAATAGAAATCTCCTGGAGATGAACAAATATGTCTCATGGTATAACATTTCAAAGACGAAACTTTTGAGAAAATGCAATTTACCTGAAATATGCAGAGAGTATTTGTACTTAATAGGTTATTTGATACTTTTAAACAGTATTTGTTGGAAAAAAGTTATGCATATATTTCTCGGTGGTTCTTGGAATTACAATTAAGAAAAAGGGCGAATAGAATAATCAATTAGTGATTTCTCCTTAGCATTAAGTTTTGTACAAACAGCTTATTCAGAGAAGATTTTTATGCAATGAATTATTTTAAGACATATTTTTAACTTGTGATGAGACACTAAATGAGAGAAGATATTTATTTCACTTATAATCAACGCACATTCAACATTTTAAATGTATTATTATATTAATGTGTAGTATGTTTACAACTTAGTGTACCGTACATATCTATTTACAAGCTTTTAATTTTTGGAACTTTTATATTCAAAATGGATCTGCTTATGTATAGATCCGCTAGTTCAGAAAAAATATATGTACTTTTCGATTAGTCTTTCCTAAGCGATAAATCATCAAATATAACACTTGTAGCTTTGTATCTCTATAGTTTATATATCTTCAATTTATGAGGCAAATAACTTCAGATGAAATGAGAGAGGAGTTATTTGTTTCATGAGAGAGAAAATGAGTTATTTTATTTTCGAACGTATTTGTATTACTGGTTTGTTGAGTCGCATCTGTAATGATTTCCTGTTATTATTTGGCTCTTGAACAATAATTCAATTTGATATAATACACTTTAAAAGAAAGGAAAACAATTTTAAATATTTCGAGACTAATTAAGCAAAATTATTTATCATCAATGACTGGAATTTAAAAAGCTCTCTCCGGTTTTCATTCCTTGCTAAAAGTTCCTATTATAATTGAAATTAAGTTATCTTACCGAGAATTCTATTCTATAATCGCCTGACAGTCTTTGAAATGTATGATGTCCAGTCCTTTATAATCTTCACAATTCACGAGTCAACAGTTGCCACTTGCTCTGGATAATAATATTCACTACCCTCTATATATCTTCTAAATTTCCTTTACTTTTACACCATTATATCTGATTCACTTCACTTTATTTCGACCTGCATCTCGTTAATATAATGACGTTTAGTTTTGGTTGAGAAGAAATTGTTATTTTAGGCCATCAATCTCAATAAAAGTCGCCACGGTAATAGTCGCTAAGGAAGAGAAATAGCCCAAGGTCACAGTGTCCAACACGAAAAATTTGACGACAGCAAAATTTGTGCCAACCTGAAGGAAAGTATCCAAGAAATAATAATAGGATACCGTGGACATTGCAAAAATGCAAGTTAATTTATTGTTCATTATCATTGCACTTAGAAACAATGCGAAAGCTCATGGAGACAGGGTTTTTTAATTTTGAATCTCGGTCAAATGACGATGATGATGCTTGAATTGTGAGTCCACGACCCTGACCATTAAGGAGCCATGGTTACTTCTAAGAATGAATGAAATATATAAATTTAATCTTCTAACTTGCATTTCCGGTATTTTGAATGCAACCATTATGCAAAAAGAAAAAGTATTCATACGAATATTTTAAAGTCCATATCCATTTTTCTTTCTTTTCCCCCCAATTTTGGCTTATATTCACGTTATAAAATTTGGATAGATTTTTGAGAAAAAAAAATGCACTCTCAGCTTATATAGGTATTGATTTACATTCAGAAAATTACGGTGTATTCACTGTGAGATATACTCGTATCAAAAAGTGAGTTCAGTTACCTAGTTAGAGATTTAGGTATTTCCAAAGATGCAGCCCAACCCCTGAGATCGTGGCTAAAATACAAACTCTTCTATTTTCTGGGACCTCATTTCCGTGGCACAGACTACAAGAGAAAGAATTCAGTTTTTCTCCAAAGAGGGAAGTCTGGTTTTTTGTAGTGAAGTTTAATATCCATGGGCCCACATGTTGTGCTTTATTGAAGTAGAATATGATTCATCTGAGGGGCACCTATTCATTGATTTATCCAAAACTAGCCTCAACGTAGTCTTTTTTCATAATGGAAACGCATTTGTCTCTTTTCCAATGGGACATATGTTGCATATTGTTATACAAATTCTAAATGTATGCGAGTGAAATTCAGTTCGACATGGATGATAACACCAAAAATTTAGGACAAGTATGATTGCATGCCATTTCAATGTCTCTGAGATTTTAAGAAATCAAAACATTTTTTTTTAGATTGATACCTTGGTTGAGCATGGTCTTAAGGATTTAGCCTATCATATTGTTTAAATGAGAAAAATATATCTTCGTGGTTTTACAACAAAATTAGGTGTAGCGTCAGTAGAGGAATAAAGTCATGGATTCAGATCTTGATTTCACTCAGTTTTTATACATTCCTTCGAGTAGATTGTTGGAGATTCTGTCAGCTAAAATTTAAATTTCTTTCTTGGTGTGATGTGGAAATTTAATAAGAGGGTCAGTGCCAAAATCAAATAATATCTTGCATATAATTCGAAATCACATACATGTCCGTTGTAAAATCATCGTGTGAAATAATTAAAACTGCTGCAAATGAGATTCAAATAAGTATTAAAACCTTAACCTAGTTCTCTACAGAAGTGATATACAAGGTAAGATGTCGTTTACCTTATATATGAAAATAAGTAATTAAGAATTAATTGCTCGTTGTGCAGTTCTAATATGACATAAATTGAAAAGCCCCAGTAAACAAATTTCTGGATCTTATTTGTTAAATATAGTTCACAAAATAAAATACATAAAAGAAGTAGTCTAATTGTGTGCTGAGAATAAATTCAAGTAAGACTTCAGTTGAAATAACAAGAGGACTTTTATTGAAAAACAATTGTGTCTAAAGTCCATTTGAACTTTTAAAAAAATGGTTAAAAGCTAGGGAAACGAACTTTTTTAATTAAAACAGTAGCATGATATAAGAACATTAAGTATTAAATTGAGCTGTTTATATCTTTCTAAGGAAAAAGCAATAAATTCTAAAATAATGAAAAGGTTCGATTCATCTCTCCAGCGTTTCACCTGATTGAGTCAATCGTCGAAGCATTTTAATTTTGACGAACTGCATTTTTTCTTCCTTCTCATTTTGCCCAAATAACCTCGAAAGATTGAATGAAATTTTGAAGAAAGTTTTTTTTGTTCCGAAAGAATAGAAACATAAGGTAGAAATTATTTTAAAAGAGCCTTACAGCACAGAACTGTTCTTTTCATTGCAATTCTATATAAAAACTGATTTTTTTTCCGTAAAATTTTTAATGAGTTCACTTTTTTTGAATTTTATTTATTACAAACTTTACATCTTCCCTCCCCCTATTAAGTAAAATTACATTTATTTCAAGTTAAATCATTCATATATTATTAACTAACCAGTAAACATTTAATTGATCTCTAACTAACATAGGGATGGGGCAATTCGAAAAAATAATATAAGTAATTTGCAAGACAAAAATAATCAGGGCAGAGAAGAACTTTCATAATAAATAACCATGAAAGATAAAATTGCTTTTCTGAATTTAAGTGCATTATTTCTTTCTCATTTTTACTTCATCCACAGAAATCAATGAACTTTTACCACATAATACATAGTATCACAGCATATTAACCTCTGCTATTTTCGCGACGAAAATTGCTAGATAAAAGTAATTTGGGAAATTTTAAGAAATCTGTACTAAATTTTTTCACCACGGAAAAGTGAATTTCGAACAAAAGCAAAAATATGTTACAACGCAGTGATAGCTGAGCAGAAAAACAATGATCACTCAGAATTTTCTAGAAACGATAGAAATTCAATTTTATTTGAACCTTATTATTCGGCTTAAAATTCAACTTCATCAACACAAATCAATAAATCTATTACAAGGTTACGTGAAGGTTACGGTTCATCGCGTATTATCATCAATTATTTTTGCGAAACAAATCACGAGACAAAAATCATTTGGCAAATTTAAAAAAAAAAAATGTATACTAAATTTTTCCACCATAAAAAAAGAATTTTGAATAAAAGCAGAAACATGTTAAAATACGGTGACGTCTGAGGAGAGGAATCAAGGATCGGTTATAAATAAATAGAAACCATAGAAACTATTTTTTCGACCTCAAAAATCAACTTCATCAACTCAAATCGATAAAGCTGTTACAACGTTTTGGGAATACATCTTAATCGAATATCATCGTCTGCTATTTTCGGGATGCAAATCGTGTGATAAAAAAGCTTTTGGTTGAAATTAAAAAAATAAGCTTAAGAATTTTTCATTGAAAAAGAAACGAATTTGGAAACAAAAGCGGAAATGTGTTACAATGCTCTGACAACAGAGCTGAAAAACAATGCTCTGTCATAAATAACTAGAAGCGATAGAAATTGTTTCCTATTCCTTGACTGCAGTATCGCCATGATGGATGAACTTTTTACGTGCCATCTGCAATCCTCCATCCATTCTAAAAAGTACGTACGTGAAAACTGTGATGGCTCTCATTTATCACGTAGATGACTGTAATAGCTCTCATTAACATAATCGTTTGTTGTTTGTAATCCATTCCGCTACTCAAGTGTCAATTTGCATTTCACAGCCCTCGCTTTTCGAGTACATGTAAACAATTTTCGATAACAGTAACAGAAATTGTGAAGCGCTTAAAAGCGGACGGTGTTCTGTTTCATATGTTTTTATGTGTTTTAATGATTCTGTTGTTTGGAAAAGAAGCATACTGTTTCTGAAATATAAAGAGATTACGATAAAGAGTGATTTTGTAATTAGCTTGTCAAGCATAAAGAGTCGGCGAAAAAAATGGAATTGTTCTTCCTCGCAATGCGATTTCTAACAAACAGACGATAACAGCTGCTTGCTTTTTTTGGCATAGTTTTTTTTGGGGGGAGAGAAAATAATTTAATTCCAGATATTAAGAAGTTTTTGTTAGTTTACTTATGTTACATAATTCTTGTAAATAATTTATTTTAATTCTTCTCTGAAAAAGCATTAGCTTAGAATAACATGATATTTCAATTGAAAACATTCTTATGATAAATGCTTCAACCATAATGGTTCAACTGGTTTATTATACTCAACTACATCTATAGGAAAATGATTAATTTAGTTATTGACCAAATAAAGATGTTAATTAACAGTCAATGAAAAGTCTCCTCTTGTATCTGTTTGATGATACATATATTGATTAGGCTATATGGAAGAAAAGGAAGAGAAAAATATCTATGTGAAAGAGCAGAATAAGCATAACATTAAATATAATAAATATACGAAACTAAAAAGTTCGTATGCAAGTATTAAAGCTTTTAATGAAAATAATACAGCCAAAAGTAGCTGTAAAAATCTATAGGTTTCCGAAATCTGCATGATTATGTAAGAACCATAAGAAATTTGAGAAAATTTATCCTATATCATTGTAAAAAACGTAATAGAATCAACAGAGCATTTTGATTCTTTAACCACCTTCAAAAGAGGTTAACATATTAGATAAAAAATTACAACGACTGTCCTTAGAAATCATGTAAACAATATTATTATCGTACTCAGGAAAGATTATTCGACATTTCCCATTAGGTGCACTGTTATTACGTCTTTACTTATATTTCAATGCTGCAGATTCATCTGTTTTTCAACTTTAAAACTGAAACTGAAACTGCTAAGTGGCCGCATTACTCTCAGGCAACATATGTATTACTACACTGGGTACCTTATACCAGTTTTTCTTATTTCACACCAAACTATCCGTTAATACGAGGTAGTCGAAGTAAACGGTTTCTAATCCACGAGTTAATTACGAATTACAATATTAATATGAATTAAATGATAGCATAAAGTCAAACATGGGTAAGAATTTTCAGCAATACTTTTACACTCTTTTGATTCTTTTTTTAATTATATCGGAAATCACTCATACTAGAAAAAAAATCTTCACAGCTCTTAAATTCTTACGAATGAAAAATGATTGACCATACAGATAATCTCACTGACCTCGAAATTTTAAAAATATTCTCTAACCAAAAAATATCCTGACTGGAATATTTCACTTCTTAGAAATGATGATTCACATAAAATCCAAACATTTCAAATCCAAATAAATACAAATATTAAGTATTAAATTGGCCGATTATCTCTGTGATTCAAAAGGATTCAATTTTTACTCAATTTTTCGCATAGTCGGAGTTTTATCTTCTTTTTTAAGTGACGGAAGTCATCATCTACAATTTACGATCAGGGGACATGCAACCTTCCGTCATCTTTCCTTCTTGCTTCAGATATTTAAAACACTAATTTGATGATTATATTCAAAATATACATATTTTATATTGAATATATGTATGTATTCTGATTGCTGATGCACGTATATTTATAAATATTGGATTTTTCGCGTTTAAAACAATAAAAGCATCCGAGTGCCCAGTGCACGTTTAAAACTTTATAAAAACAGCTAAAACTCTTAGGCCAGTGGTCATAGTCACGAACTCGCAGCTGGCATTGTTTTTTTCGAGTCGTGGTTTCGAGTGTTAATGCCTCTTAAAGACCTACCGTGTAACAAGGCTGATGCATGTTAAATCTGTCGAGGCTCCAAGTCTTCCTATTGACGTGGTGTGAGGTGTCATCCTCGTCTCTTGAAAGGAGCTCAAAGATATGAAATCTGTTGCCAAAATCCCTCATATTTCTTCTAAGGGAGACGGTAATTACTATCGAAATTGCATAATTGATTGCACGAACAGCATTTGACAAGTCAATACTCATTTATATTCAACGTTACTATGGTAACACAACCATACAAATCAAAAGCAATGACACGAGAGAAATATTAAAATTTGAATGAGGATACTTACAGGAAAAAGTCAATCAGGAAATCCGTGGAATAAAACACATTCTGTATAAGTGTAGTATAGAAAATAATATAATTTTGTTCCATATTTGAATTCTTTCATATGGCAGCAGTAAGGGAATCCAGCTACCCAATTTTATACAAGTAATTTAGACAAATAGTTAGCATTGCGTAGATTCCCGGGATAAGCTGCTAAGGCTTTGATAATATCTCATCCATCTCTCCTTGTGGTCAACGGATTACTTAAGACATTTAATACCAATCATTATTCATGAGCATTAACATTATTCGAGGTGCATTAGATTATTCAGCTTGGGTTGAAGTGTAACTGTTTGAATTCTAGAGATTTTGTAAAGCAGTAAGACTTGAGAAAGAGTACTGTTAACTATGACCGTGTGAATATATATGCACATTCTTTTTAATATTGTTCATTGTTGCAAATTTGTAATGTCTACACCTCTCTATTCATCAGATTAGATGATATATAAGTCTAGCGATAGAAAAGTTTATTTGCTATATTCTTTATTTGTTTACCTAATATTTCCTGTTCCATATTTCTTGAATCGATTTTGAGTATTCATTAAAGAATTCACAGAGTCTGCGTGTTAAAATTTTACGGCGTCTGTTATGTAATTAGTAGGTTAATCGAGTCATTTTTACATGTTAAATGTTTTAGAGAACTTTTATTTTATTTAAGAGAAATATACAAATATATAGATTATTCAATAATTTTTTAAAAAAAAAGAAAAAATCTTGAAAAAATATTACATTGAGGTAATTTAAAAAATTAAAATTAAATTTTGTATATTTCAAGTAAAAATACACAAAACAAAGCGACGGCGGCATAGAATACATTTATATACATGAAGGTTTAATTGACGTTTGGCCGCGGTAGCCTAATAGTCATGGTTTTGGATTCGTGACCGTCGGTGTTCGTTCAGTCTCGGTTTTGATCCTTGGCTGCCAAAGACCCACTGTGTAGTCGGGGCTGATGCACGTTAAATCTGTCGGGGCCCAAAGTCCTCCCGTTGGCGTGGTGTAGAAGTTAGGAGAGGGGGTTGACAGTTCTGGTGTCGTCCTCGCCACTTGACCGAGGCTCAAAATTACGAGGTCCGTCGTTAATAGCTCTCGTGTTGCTTCCAGTGCGACGTTATTAAAAACTAAACTAAACTAAAAAAAATATTTGATGTTTGAAATACCATTTTTCATTCCTTATGATAAAACCAAATTATTTCCCTCCGTTTTGAATACATTCGATAAAAAAAAGAATTGATTTTAAAACTTTTAAAATTTTTTAATAAGAATAAAGTTTAGGCTTACATTAATTTAGATATAGATTATATTTTATAAGGAACTTATAGTTTGAAATGCATTTGATCCGGGGATGATGATTTATACTATCTGTAATGTAATTTAAAAAAAACGAATTGTAGTTAGTTCCAGAGATATTTGAATTAAGAACTAGATTCCCTCAACATCGCTTTTTCTTTACTGCACACATTCTCCATTTAGTATAAATACTGTCTTTTTTATTTATGGGGAGGTATTATCATTTTTCAATCCGAGTGAAAAAATTAATCCACTTTGAAACTTATAACAATTGCCATTGACTTGAATTTTAACAGTACTATAAGTAGGAGATAAAGTGTAACGTTGGGCTATCCGTGACATTCTCTTTACAAACCTTGATGACTTTTTGTATATGATTATGATTTTGCACATTGAGGTCGCACTGAGAAGAAACCCGAGGGCTACGGGTGACCAACCTCGGATAAGTGACGAGGACGACATCTCAGATAACACCTCCCTCTCCGAACCACAACATCATACCCTTGGGACGATTTTGAGCCTCGACAGATTTAACGTGCAATAGCCTTGGCTACACGGCAGGTCTTTAATGACATCAGGGCTTGAACCCACAACTCAATGACGATCGTCAGTTGTGATTTCACGACCATGAGCACAAGGCTACCGTGGTCATGGGGACTTTTTATAAATCAACTTACATAAAATAAACACTCGACCCACCCAAACGAAACGTGATATACAACAAATTAAATGAACAAAATAAATGTAATGAATTGATTGATTGATTTTTAAATAGCATCGCTCTGAGAAGCAACTCAAGGACGACTGGCGAAGGACTTCGTAATTTTGAACCTGGATCAAGTGACGAAGATGAAAACTGAGCTGACAACTCCCTCTCTGTACTTCCACACCACACGATCGGGAGTACTTGAGACATTATCCAAATTTAACGTGCATTTTCTCCGCAACACCGCAGATCTTTAGTGGCATCAGGTTTCGAACACACAACTCGATGGAAACTACGCCAGTCGCTAGTTTGTAACGATAACCACTAGGCTATCACGGCATTGCGATGAATTGAATCGAAGAAACATATATTTAAGTGAAGAGAAATTTAATATAGCGCGCGGGTGCGAGTGGTTGGTAAGTTAAAAATAAGAACTTAGACGATGGTGATTTAGCGAATAGTTACAGTTGACAGGAGTGAATTTGCATCTATAACTGACGGATTACTTAGAGGAATCTTCTGGAATGAATGGACGTTGGTATATCAGTTCGAATCCCTCGTCGTCACAAGTTAACTCACTCAGACCCTAGTACGCTGGTAAGTTTGATCTATAATGTTAACGTCATACTATATTACAAATGCGTTGAGGTAGAACAGACTGAGAAAATGTTATTCTGCAAAATAATTCTCGATGATTAATAAATTGATTTGATATTTATAAGACGTCTCTTCATTAAACTGTGGACTTGTCTCATAAGTGTCTGTTTAGATTTAACAACTATAATTATTGAAACAAACAAGAGAAATGCGTTAGAAAAGTTTGAAATAAATATTGTACAACAAAAATAAATAAAATATAATCATATGTACAAGTACTTTTCTTTCTACAACAATAAGGAAATACAAGAATAAGCTTACAATCCAAATTAATGAAAAATTTATTTCAAAAACGTAAAAGTCGAACTGTGATATATTTTCATAAAATTTTAAGAATATGTCTCACCTATAACGGAGTTCTCATGCGCATTTCTCATCAACTAACTTTTTAATACTCTTCTATGACGTTATTTGCTTTGAGAAACTCTGCTTGTGAATAAACCGTAACTTTTGCAAACTGGAATAGATATATTGAAGAGTAGCGAATATGATTTGCGTCAGTTAGCCTTTATAAACCTTAAAGAGTTTACACTTAAGGGTTGTACAGAGGCAGAGAAAGAGATCGGAAGGTTTGAAGTGAGAGGTTGGACGTGTTCTTAAGCTGAGAAGAAAGGACATTGTAGAAATCGAAGTTTAATGTGAATTGATCATCCGAGAACTATTATTTTATCAGAACCAGCTGACAAGTTTTATTAGGGGCTTAGTTATATTTTACCTTTTGTAAGATAAGAGAGAATAGAATTTTATAAAAATTATCTTCAGGTGAACATACTTCACATTTGCAATACCCATATTGAATTTTTAAGTTATTTTTAAATAAGAATAAAATAAAATTATTGTATTTAAATTTGATTTAATGATTTTTTAGATTGATGATGGACAAAGAGCGTTTTTTATATATATAAAAATATTCAGTATCAGATATGGTGAGCTAAAATTATTCAATGTAAATAAGTTATTTTTTACATTTATTTTTTTATACACATTAACTAATTAATGTCGAAAACTAATTATTTTAGTTAATTTATCTTGTTAGTTAACAAAATGAATAACGTCGCTCAAAAATGTTAAATAACATATAAATATTGTACTGATTTTATACATAACAATTTTTAAAGAAAATCTTTAAAAGTTAGATGATTACTTGTGGATACTTCGTGAATGTTGTTCATTTAAGCACTTAGCAGCCAAGAGTTTGGTTAATGATATGTAAGAAAAGTTAGCACAAGTTCAGTTAAATACAGATAAATTGAAACAGACTTTTTTTTATTTTTAATAAATTTAAGTCTTAAATAAAAAACAATAACAGCAAATCGAAAAGTACCAAAACGCTGAGATTACTCTCAGTACACTCTTTGATTTTATGATACTTTTTTTTCGAAACCTTTTCTACCGTTTTGGGTTCATTCGGGGAATATTTGAAAAATAGAGAATGATGCGGGGAAATTTCGTAATTTCTATCTGGCAACACTGAATAAGTTTCTCTTTCAAATATTCCTTTCTGAACTGATATTTCCAAAAGCAATGAGCTGACCACCCCCGGCGAAGACTGTTTATTTGGTGACGGAATTTGTAAGGCCTTTTCATTACTTAACTTCGGTTGACATTCGGTTAATTGAAATAGTACAGATGCAATAATAAGTTCACAATTTAATGAAAACACGTTAGAAACTAACTAAATCAATGTTAAGAATTATTTTAATTAAGGCTCTCTCTCTCTCTCTCTTATGTCTACATTACCTCATCTGGCCTGAATCCTAGTTTAAAATTAAGTATTAAAGTTCTACCGTACCAATCCATCCGCGCTGATAAGCTATTTCACAAACACTGAAAGTTCGATGCCTTTTACAACTTTCCTAACCTGGAATGACTTGTAACTGATTTTAATTACAGACAATCAACGTAGCCACAGCAACTTGGCCGTCATGGTCGTGAAGTCGCAGTCGGCATTGTCGTGGGTTCAAGTCCTGATGCCCCTAAATATCACCATTTAGCGAGGCTGTTGCAACTTAAATTTGGTAAAGGTCCCAAGTTCTCCCGTTGCCATGATATGATAGTTTGGCGAGAGAGAGATGTCAACTCAAATGTCATCCTCGTTACTAGATAGAGATTTAAAATACGAGGTCCATCGCTAGTAGCCGTCATGTTGCTTCTCATCTCAGCGTTTATTCCCATCACATAGAAGATTATTTACAGCAAATCAATCTAATTTCTAATATACACAATCATCTACCTACCACTCGTAATCAACTACCAATCAAACTACCAAAATTGAATCAAATAATCATACAAAAATAAAATTAAGTTGTAAGGAATTGAATTGTAAGCAAAACATATAAAATTGAGATATCATGGGAAGAAAAATTCAAAAAAAGCTTTATATGAAAGGTGGGCTTATTCGTGATTGTTGCAGATAGTGTTTTACAATACACTAAATTGAGGATTTCTGTGAAGTTTATTTAGATTTCTTGTAAATTTATCCAATTTTTTTTCTTACAATAGAGATTATGAATTTAGACTGCCTTCTGCCGGCCATTTCTTGATGACACTTAAGACCAGCAGTGTAGTCAGGGCTAATGTATGCCAAATCTTCAAATCTGTCGAGATGAGGAGGTGTGGAAGTAAGGAGAGTGGGTGCCAACTCAGGTGTCATCCTTGTCACTTGACCGAGGTTCAAAATTACAAGGTCCTTCACCAGTAACCCTCACGTTCCTTCTAGAGCTATGTAATAAAAACCAATCTAATTCAATCTACTGGCCATTCGGATTTCGTGAATATAATGTTATGTTGACAGCACACCTTTATAACAAAATTTTTGTCAAGATTTTGAACTTCAATTTTTGATCTTATATTAAGATTCAATATTTTATCTTTAAAATATTCTTGAATTTTTTTTATCTTATTTAGAAGCTGAGTTTAGCAACTGTTTATATCTCAAAATGTTATGCATCAATGTAACTGTAATATTACACACACACCAACACACACACACACACCAACACACACACACATATATATATATATAGATATAGATATATCTATATATATATATATATATATATATGAAATATTTAAACATAGAATAGACCATTCTTGAGATTTTGTACTGAGTAGAAGTTTTTTAAATCGCAATCAAATGAAAACTTTACACTGACTCTTTAAGACTATTTCAATGTTCAGGACTTGTTAAACCATAGCTTCCTACGTAAGGTCTATATTATCAAAATAATTTTACATTCCATAGATAATGTTATATTTTGTGTTATTCAGTTTACATAATGTTAACATATTTATTTTCTTTCGAGTTACTATGTTTTTTTCGTTTATACTTGAATAAAATGCCCTTTTTACAGTAAAAATCTACACTAATAAAACTTTTATTTATGTTTTTTAACTTTGAAGTCCCATACGTTCATAAAATTTGTATTTGTAGGCAAAATTTACTTTAATTAATTTCTTCGAAGGTGTACTGTTATTTTAATCTTATAGCATTTCAGCTATCGTCCTCAAATCTATATTATTATTATTATTTAATTTGAGCGTAAAATGTGCATTCGAATGAGCATAAAACAATGAAAATTTCTGAGGAATTACATTTTCTCTCCAATTTTTGAAAATATTTTAGCTTAATTTTAAAGATTGGAAAATCTACAAACGTATAATTAAGAAAGGTACACTATTTTAAATATAGGAAAAGGAAATATTTTCAAAGGAATTTTTATAAAGAAATTTTTTCAACAATTGATGAGAAAATGTGATCCCCTCGAAAACTTCATTATTTTTTGCTCTTTCGGGTACATTTTTTTGTATTCAAATAAGTAAAATAATTTAGATTCGTGGACGGTAGTAGATATTCCATAAAAGTAACATTACGTTCACGAAATCGAAATGGCAGGTAGATGAGAGCTTTAAAGTAGACGTGAAAATATTTTTAAGAATCGAATGGAATATGTGATTCAGCAGAAACCATTATTGTTTCTTGTTCTTTCGAACGCACTTTTAATATTCAAATAAATATAATAATCTTGAGGCAAGTTGAAATTCAATAGGATTGAAAGTATGTTCACTAAATCAAGCAGATTGACTAATCTTTAAGGCACATACCCAGAAAAAAAATTTTAAGAAACGATTTAAATCTTGTTCAAAATCAGAATTTTTCCTTCCTAATTTAAAATAACTTACATATGGTAACATAAATCAGACATTAATGAAAAAAAATACAACACCTAAAAATATAATAATTCAATTCGGAACGAATTAAAACGTCATCCTTTCCTGCAAGAACGTCCCGGATATCCAATCTCTCCGAAGCGAGGACATCTTTCACTGCACAAACCACGCTTGATGAGAAAATTTCATACATGGCTTGGAAATTTTGTGTATGCAACTTCCACAGCGTGGAATCCGGTGGGAAGTAAATTTCAAGGAAGAATGTAGGAGAGATGCTGAGAGAGACGAAATGGCGGTGAGAAGGATGGGGGGAGTTCCGACCTGCGCTTCATAAGGAGAAAATGCTGATTACTAACGTAAATTTTTCTGCTTCTCCTGTGTAATAAATTATTCAGAGTTTCCGAACGAGGTGACTTGAACTGTTGAAATTCAAAGCAGACTCATAGTACTGGAAGGATTAGCTTGTGGTATTTGATTTGTTGCTTGCCACACAAACAACTGTAATTTTACCTTTTTCGGTGAGGTGAATATACGATTTAAGTTTCGAATTCCTGTTTGTGAGGCTGTTGAGGTGAAAGATTAGATAAAACGCGTTCTTTGCATTAATTACTAAAACTGAAATTTTTGTTCCTTGTCAGTTAGCGGGAAGCTAAGCCGGGTAATGTGGTACTATCGAGTTTAGCTACATGCCTTTTTTGTAACTTTTTCTTCTCTTTATATACCGAGAACATGCGGCAAAGATAAAATACCTGAATTTAAAGACACTCGTGACGTTTGCTGTTTTAAAATATTCATGCCATGACGATATTTTTAACTATTTTAACTACGAAAAGTATTTTGTTCAGTGAAAAAGTTTTTTCTTTCCATTTGTGAGTTGAAGTGACATGATTTTTCAGATATATTATATTTAGTGAACCATTTTTAAAAAAATATCCTCTAAAAAATACAAAATATTTTGTTTTCATATATGAAGACAATGCACAAAAAATAGCGAAGTAACTTCTTTTAAGCAAATTATTACAATATTTTTTTGAAAAGTTATATATCTCCTTGTAATTTTGGTAAATTTATTACTATAAACAAGTTATTTTTTTTAAAATTTTAGTGCCATTCAGAGAAAAAATATTTTAACAATATATGCAAAATACAAATGTCTGTGAAGCCAGGAAAAATTAAACACCATATGACTATATTGAGAACATATTGAGAGCAAGTTACCTTAAAATGGTACCTAAATGAAAATATATATCCTCACAAATCATATTCAAATTCTATTTAGAGGGAGAAAGAAAACTTTTGACAAAATATTAATGAAATGATATCAGAGATTTAGAATTTAATCATTGCACAGTATCATTATTAGATACACAAAAAAAACCCTAAGTTCTACTCTAATAATATAAGTCAGTAAAATCACAAAATCCACGGAAAGTTACAATCACAAAAAATCACAAAAAATTACAATCTACAAAAAATCACAAAAGTTATCCCAAAATGGAATTAAAAAAATATTTCAATTTATAAATTATAGAATATTATTTAGCTTTACTAAATTTAACGCATTTGATCCTAGAATGAATGCAATTTGATAAGTGCGGTTTGCTTTCGCTTCTAACTGCTAAAGAACAGCATCTAAATTTTATCAAATTTTAGCAGACAAGAAATGATTTCAACTATACTTTTACGCTCTCTTTCACTCAAGCTATTCCATAGAGATAATCTATATATTTAATTGAAATATTCACATTTAGTTAACGTTTTCCTTTCTTATAAATCTATTATTTTTTAACTTACTGTGTCACATACGCTTAAAAGAATGCCTTCCAGTTCAAATTTTTACTCGAATTTACTGCATTTCCTATCATCAACACGAACTCAAATTCCGCAACACGATAACTTCCAATGATAATAAATATACGCAAAAAAGTAACAGACTTAGAGAGGGGAATTCGTGCCCTCGACCTTCACCTGAAATCAACATCCAACCTGAGTTCACATTCTACAAATCTATATCTCAATAACTACTTTTTTTTAAAAATTTTCAGAGATCAAAGAATTATATATGAATAAAAAAAATTGAGCATTTATTTAAATTATTTTGATAGTACGTATAAATAAGTAGTAATGAACTTAACTTATCGGTAATCAACAGGTATTTCTAGTAAAATATTAAAAAGTTTTATAACATATAGAAAGTATACATTTAAAAAAGATTATTTTATAATCCTTTCAACTTTTAAATATAGCTAGATTAAACTGTTTTTCTCATATTCATTTCTGGATAAAATATGTCCTATTACTTTTTTTTAGTTTATGTCCAAATTTATAACTAATTTTACTCTATATTTTAAAATTCGAAAATTTAGAAAATTCTTAACAATCAAAAATGTATTAGTATAGGATATACATACTATAGTATATAGTATGATTCAGAATTAATAATAATTTTTTTTCAATCTGAAAATGCCCTAAGATTTCGGATATTGTCTATGGACATTCACGAGACTTAGATAATTTTTCTGTTTTTTTCTTTCAGAGTACATATTGAGACTGTTTCTTATTCGTACAAAGAATTATTATTTCTGTAACTCTGAGTGATAAGACTACTGTCGAATCATATCACCATTTGCATTGAGATCAAAGTATCTAAAAATGCACACCGTTTCTATCTTCAATTATTCTTTAGTTTCTCTGGAAAAAGATCTATTTGTTTTGTGATTATAATTACTGATTATAAACACAATTTACATTTTTTATACTTCAAGAGTTCTGAGCTTGAGGCCACGGTAATTGAAATGTTTTAGTTCGATAGAATGTTTTAGTTCGAGATAGTTCCATTGAGATATTTCGTACAGAATAATTTGTTTGGTTCAAGCTACAAGGAAATGTAAGCTAGTTCAGGTTCTTCACTTGTCACTTAATCATGGATAAAAAAAAATGGTGCTTATGCAAAGTCCTACAGTATTGTTAATTTTTTTTACAAATATACCCCCTCTAAATACGCCTGCATTTTAAATTTTACAATAATCTTTCTCGAATGTTTAAAAACAAGGTAAATCTAACGGAAGTGGAGTAAATTCGATAAACGAAACTCTACATCTTCCATAATCCATAATCAAACTTCATTTCCAATTTTACCAGTAGAAGAACAAGAAATTTAATAATCATTTCATTAGTACACCTGATAGGTAATCTTAATAATTACACTTGATAGGTCAATAATTATCTCTAAAAATAGCCAAAGGAGTGAATAATCAATTGTCAGCTATTTTTATCTCTCCTGCTCCTTTAGTTTGAATCAAAATCATTTGAATGGCTTAATATATTTTACACTTCACACTCACGTGGTTTGTTAACACGTTCATATAAATGTGTAACTATTATGCTGTTTTAGAAATATTCTTTGTTTACTTTTGTATCAAATAATCTAAACACAATAGAACTTCAACTATCTATTGACGTGGCATGGATGTAGAAAGTGGGGTGCCGGTTCAAGAATCACCCTCGTCCTCTAGCAGTCCGTATTGGCTTTGTTAGAGAACCATGTGTTAGATAGAAATAGAGAGACAGAAACATTCAAAAAACAATTTCAAACACCACTATTACAAAAAAAATATATAGTGATACTGTCCCATACAACTGAAATATTTCCATAAAAACATTAAAATGTTCAAAAACAGCCAGAGTATTTACAAAGTAATTTTTGACGAAACACAAATAATATCTATTTAAACTTTAATTACCATAAATGTAATACTTTGTTCAAGTGGATACTAAAATGCACCTCTTTTACATATTTTGAGAGAAAACATCTTCTTCTACTAGAATATACATTTATATCAACAACAAAAGATCATTTATCTGCATCATATCAAGCATGATTATCACAAACGTCAAATTTACACAAGAACGATGCTTATGCAAAGTATTCATCGTTTTGAAAGCAGATTAGGCAGGATAATCAATACATCAAATTGTAAAAAGAATGAAAAATCTGTCAAAAGCAAAATTTCAATGGAGACCACAATGATCCAATACCAAGAATATGAGAATCTTTGATAAATGATTCCTCAACTGTGAATTATGGGTGCTAAGACGTAATTAATAGCGATGTTTTGTGTCCATCTGATTTATTATTCTTTTGAATTCCGGTAGATTTTCCAAGAATAGTTACTGATTATCATAATTGTTCTTTAATCCTCCAAAGATTGTCTGGAAGAGGGCTTTTCTGGAGATATTTCAGATACGTCTCAGAATTTTTTTTTTAAAGATTAAGTTCTGTTTAGAATTCAATTGGCATACTTCCAAAATGTGTGGGAAAGATTGCAGATAACAATGGGAGAAAGCTTCGAGAGCTTATTTTTTGGAGAGAAAAATTATCTAAATAAAATTTCGATTATTCTTTTATCTGTTACAGGTTATTAATGAACAAGCAAATAAATGCGATAAAGATATTGGGAAAGTATTTGAGAACAGAATTATAAGAAAGTTAGTTCTTTCGAACATTTTTCTGTTACCTCAGATATTTAAGAGGTTTATGATGTATTTATGCATCATAAGCCTTTACGTTTTTAATTCCATTGTACATTGCATTTTTAATAGCTGTGATTAAGTTGTAGTCCTTTCTGTATAAAACAAGCATGATTAGTCAGGATTCCAAGAACCCTTTAGAGAACCGAAAGTCTGAAAGAGGAAAATAAATTACATGTTTTTATTTTCTGTGATTATATTAATGAAGTCTTGTGTTGGCTTTGATGCCATTCAGCACAAACAACAAAAATTGTATTCTTTTAAAATTTTAAAAAAAGAGGGTTTTCATAAAGTAAACTGCTGTTTGTAGAAAATGCAACACCATGAAGGAATCATCAGAATCAAATTAAATTCGCAGCAAATGTCAATTATAGGATATTATGCAAATTAATAAAGTTTCAGAGCCATCGCGCGTGCGCGGCGCGCGCAGCGCCCTCTGAATTGATGCTGAAAGCGTATAAATAAAGTGCTGTAGCGGGACGTTGAAAAAAGTCTATGATTATTTGTTAGTGGCAAACGTTTAGTGAGACCTGAGTATGCCTCCACGACGGAAGAATAAGAAATTCAAGCAACTTACGGAGTTTGAACGAGGGAGGATAATCGGCCTTCGAGAAGGAGGATTTTCCTATCGCGCAATAGCAGCTCGTATGCAGCGGAACAGTTCCACAGTGATGCGAGTTTGGAAGCAGTGGACCGACGAGCACCGAACAACTCGAAAAACAGGCACTGGACGACAGAAGGTGACGTCAGAGCGCGATGATCGACACCTGCTCCGCATGGCGGTGAATGATCGCACAGCTTCCTCCAGGCAGCTGGCAGCACGTTGGTCTACTGCTACAGGTGTACAATTGTCGGCTTCGTCAATTCGTCGTCGTCTGCTGCGCCGTGGATTGCGTGCAAGGGTGCCTTTATACAGGATTCCCCTCACGGCGAATCATCGACGG
>BMAW01025318.1:0-10556 GCA_019974015.1 Nephila pilipes
CTCACTTAATTTTTAATGCTTAATTAATGCCAAAATGATTTTAAATGTCATGCTAACAAATCTGCATTTTACATTAATGTACATTTTAAATTTTCGAACTAGAGATTTATCAATCAAAACTTCCGGTTTTACTAAAATATCTTCAAGTTTTCTTTATGATTTTGTACAAGAAAATATTCTAGAAATATTCCTTATTATATAATGTTTGTGCTATTAATCTATGTCTTGAAACAGTCTTACTGATATTTGAGAAACTACAGCTAACTGTAAGCTTTTCAGAATTTGTTATAAGAATATAATATAATAAGGCTAATGTTTTTGGAAAATTTTAAAAAATTTTACAATGGGATAAATTATGACATTTAATTTCTCACATATAATGCTTTATCTTGGAATTCATAAGTAAATTTATCCCTTTTATTCTATATATTTGATTCAAAATCATTTTCAATATGTCTTAACTTTTAAGAATTATATATTCCTATCAGCAAAGCTTATCGAGAATAATTGGTAAAAATGTTAAAATAATGGATAAAGATTAATGAATAATGTTGGGAGATCAGTTACTGGGTACAAATGCCCTCCCCATACAGAGCCATGGAATTTTAAATTTGTTTGGTGCTACTAGATTGTGAAGTGGTGCTACTAGCTCAAAATACACAAAGCCATAAAAAAATTGATTTTAGCTTACATTTAACAAACAAAAATTTGGGAGTCTTGGAAAATAATGACATTTCTTCTTAATGCAATGTTATTTGGTCCTCAATATAAACGCATGGTCCTAAGGATAGCTAGAAATCTTGAATTTGGATCTTTCCATTAAAAGAAGCCAAAAATTCAAAAGGAGCTGCAAAATTATCTATCTCCATATCATATAATCTCCAAAAACTTATAAGAACCAGCATACCAACCAATATAACGGATTTTTTTCAAAGACTGAAGGTGCAAAAATTTAAATGATGAAAAAGATTCTGAAAGTGAAGGTGTTACCGTTCAAACGAAAAAACATTCTCGTTTGATTGTACTGAGCAGTGATGAGGAAGAAATTTTTTAAAATAAAGTTGCATTTAAGGAAAGTAATAGTTTTTGTTTCTTTTCGTTTTCAGTTATATTTTTAGTAAAATTTAATTTGCTTAAATGGAATTTAAAAAAATGTTTGTTTTTAACAAGTTTTGCAATGGAACCCTATCCCTTTTGTACAGGCTCTGGATCTCATATAACATGGTTTCACACTACACAACAGTTTTTAGAAACCTATTTGCTATGTTTAGGAGGATTACATGTATTTTAAAGAAAATTGTCTCTGAAATGAATTATAAAACAATTTGTGAAGAAATTATAAATCACTCTTTATTAGGTGGAAAAGTTTTAGAACTTAAAGAAGCCAAAGTGAATACAATTATTATCAAATTAAATAAGAAGTTTAGATGAAAGACTTTCTTGCGATTTTGAAACATCAGATCTGAGAATGTGATTTGGGGCAAATTACAGGCAGTTTTAAAAATACCTATAAAGAAAAGGAATGTTCTCTTGACTGACTTCATAAATGACTTTGTATCTATCATATGTATATATACACTAATTGGATCAGATATTTATATGGGAAAAATTATTACATTAAGACACAAAGTCTTATCATGTGGACTTGTTGCTTTACAAAACAATTTTGGGTAGATACTCCTAGGTAAGAGTCCTGAAGTTAAAATAGAAGCAAGAAGCATTATTTTTGATCTGTAAAAGTTTTATGTTTAAATGGTAAGAGAAAATTGTAATAGAGTATACAATAATGTGAGATTTATGGAAATAGTCATCTTATTTCAAAATTTGTAAATTATCATTCTAGATAGTTATTTTTTACGAGTAATGGTATTGCCATTGATACAATCCAATGCTAAGTGTATATTGATTGTATGTTCCATCCATTTTTGTGTTTCTTGTTTTTTACTGGCATTGTTTTTTTTTCTCTTTTGCCCATACATTTAGTTTTATTAAGGTATACATGTTACCACAAGACTGATTTTATTTACCTTGTAGTTGTAAATTTGTAAAAATTATTATATATAATAAAATGGACGTGTGACACAGTATGTCTCATGAGCACTGATGCCATTTAATACCAACCAATCTTTGGAACATACCAAATAAATAGTGATATGCCAATGAATTAAATGTTAATACAGGAATAAATTTACATGCAATACTTTAATTAGTTATTCTGGATAGGTTCGATGGATTTATATTCAAGTAAATGTCATTATTTCAATTGATACACTGTGTGGTTAGAGATAGGGATTGACATTGGTATTCTAACTAATAGACATAGAAACAACAATCATAGTATAAAATCAAACTCTGATATTTATAATAATCTGTTTTCTGGCCTCATTTCTGTTGTATGTGTTTCTTCCTCTTGGTGTTAAAATTGATTTAATATTTTCTGGATATTTAGCTTGCAATTTAGCTGCTTTAGGAAGATATATATTAAACAGTGTTTGTAATCAGATTGCATAAAGTAAATATAACTTTTTAATATATATATATGTGTGTGTGTGTGTGTGTCTTTCATTTTTATACGCTTTTTGAAGTTTGATGAAAAAAACAATGAACTTTTCCTTCATTATGTGCTTGATTTTTTTTCTATTATGTCTTTTTAAATTTTGCCAAAGTTGTTAAATAAAATAATTATTTCTTGTAAATATACTGGTTCTTCATATCCTTTAGACTAAAAATGCCAATTCTGTTCCTAATGTGGTTGAATCATCAATGTTACCAGTCAGTGTTCCTGAGGTAAGCTTTTATACAATTTTTTTTTTTTTTTTTTTTAATAAATTTTTTTTTTTTTTTTTTTGAAATAATTCTGTTTTTATTGACTATAATAACCTTTTTAATGGAATAATAAAATATTTTAATAAAGGTAAATGTTTAAATTCTCTCTAAAATGCCCCCTAAATGTTTTAAGTTTTTTACTTACAAAAACATTTCTAAAATTAATGCTACATTAATTTCAAAGTGACTCAATTACAAATAGTATGTATTTAACCAATAGGATTGTGATAGCCTTGTGGTGGAAACTTATACTTCATAGTTCTTTGAGAACAAGAATTTAAATTTTAATTCCATCTTAGCAAAATTATATTGAGTCATGAGGGCTTGTCCTTGTGTTAAATTTGATTGCAAATCAGGCCTTCTTAAGATTTGATGTAGAAATTTTAGAAAGTGAGATATCAACATGATTATTTTCCTCATAATTTGATTGCATTTGAAAATTACAATTTTCTTGCTATTGAGCTTTTAGTATAGCTTCATCATCAGGTTATTTCAATGTATTCAATTTTTTTTGTTCGATATTTCTTATACAATTTAAAATGTCGGATAGTGGACATTTATTTTAAATTTTTTTTAAAGGAAAAGCATTTCATTTTAAATCACAGTAAAAATATTGATTCATGGAACATAAATGAATATAAAATTCACATATTATATGAATTAATATAAAATTATATGTGATACATTATAAAATTTGTTTTCCCATCCATATAATATTTAAAATATTTACGTATTTTGTCTGTTTGTATTGAATGTTTAGAATGAAATTATTTAATGTGTGAATTTGTTAAAGAAAGTTTGATAAGCTTTAATGTTATTAATAAAAATATTTTTTAGTAATTTTGTTATATTATTTGATTAATCTAGATTATTTTTTTCCTTTAGGAAAGCAGTCGATTTGATAGAAGTGAGTAGCTTATTTACAGTAGTGTTATAAGCTCAGATTAAAATAGATTAAATTTTTCATTAAATTTATAATAAAATTTGATATATACTGTTGAAATGCGCCTAATTTTTTATAAATAAACAAATAATTCTCTTTTGTCCGATTTAATTATAACTAATAATATTTCTAACATACTATTGGTGATGGTGATTTAGGTGATAGCTAATTTTAAAGGAAAAATATTGGGAATAAAGAAAAGGAAAATATTCTGATTTTTATCTAATTAAAATTTAATTCATTAAATGAACTTTGTGTAATATAAATTTAAATGAAAGCAGCAATAGATATAAAAATAAAATATATGTTTTTATTTAATCTAGGAACATTGAAATATTAATTTTTTTATTAGAAATTGTACATTAGGTATGATAAAGTATGCATGAAATGATATTGCTCAAATTTAATAGGGGAAAAAAATATTCTACTGCTACAAGTTCTAGAAATGGCAATAAAATTTGGTGAATGACCTCTTAGGCTAACCACTGGCAAATATGGGCAAACAACAATGCATGAAATAGGTACTCCAAAGTCTGGTAAAGCATGTTGATATATACAAAGTTATTGGCAAGGTTCTAGTGTGCTAAGGAGAAGCTATGGATATTGCATTCTAAAAAAATGGAATGGAGAACAAATTTAAAGCTCTGTTCAATGTGAAGTAAACCTGATAAAGAAGCTCATAACATGCTGAAAAAAGTTAACAAAGTTGATTCATTGCACTGATGAAGAAATTTTTTCTTGCGAAATATCAGGAAATTTAAGCAATCATATTTTTGAGAATGTAGAAAATATTTATAAAAAAGTAAAATTTGTTCTCATTTCTGTGATATCTATGTTTTATATCACATGATATTATTTTATTTCTTTTTAAAGTGCTTTGTTTCTGCAGGCAAATGAACATAGAAATGAGTAATATTTGATGATGATGCTCTACCCAATTTTGAGAGTGGATCAAAGGAAAGGAGACTATTACTTTTTGCTATCGAAATGATCTGAATCTACAAATGTTTTACATTATTGCTATTTTTGTATGAAGGGGATGATGAAATATGCTTCTACAACATTTCAAGCTTCATGACATCTTTATATCTAGGTCATTAATCAGAGAAATCAGGATTTTTTTTAGTAGATTTCTAAAGTAAACTTAAAAGCAATAATCCTTCACAAAAGAAATGAATATTACTCCATTTCTGTATAATGTGTTTCAGGAGGGGAAAAAGATTATGATGCTTTGAAGAAGCCATTACTTGTTTTTAAATTTGATTGTTTTAAATGGAAAATTTGTAATGATTTGAATGTCTTTTCTATTCTTCTTAAAATGTGCAACAAGATTATAAAACATATTCATGCTTTATGTGCAAATGGAACAGTAGTGCAAAAATAACATCGTGTACAAAATTTGCCTTCTTGTTTGGCAATGGAACATGTCATAGAAATGTAATTAATCAACATTTAGTAACAATTGGTCATGTTACTTTCACCACTCTACACCAGGCTGAAATTGATAAAATTGTCATAAAAGTTCTCGAATCGGGGATTATATGGCATTTATGTTTATGCAAGATATGTTCCTATAAATACCAGATGCTAAAATAAAAGGTTGTGTACTTATAAATGTTAAAAATATTCTTATGAAGATTAAAAAAGATGCATTCAAGGATGTTGAGGAAAGTGTTCTAAAAAGTAACAAAAATCTTCAAATGTATATTTCAAATTATGATGAAAAATTTTAAAAACAGTTTGCCACATGTCCTGAAAACTTTGTTTCTTTCATTCTCACCAGATCTTTTTTCCATGTAATGTAGAAGAAATGAAACTGAGCATGGTGATCTATTTTACCAACAGATATATTTGGGGTCTCGTTATTTATCTCAATGGAATATTACCAATGCTTTCCTACTACAGTTGGTTCGGTAAAGAAGACACCAAGCAACCATTTAAATGCAAAAAAAAAAGTACTAATGTACTTGAATTAATACACTTAAAATCTGTTCTGCTTGTGTAAAATGTAAGAAAATATTCTTCATGCAAATTCAACATTTTCTTATGCAATCTCTTATGCTTATATTGTTAGGTTGAAATCTGTCCATACCTAAAATGTCCCATCCAACAGTGCACATCTCAGTTTCTGTAACCTTTGGGTGAGGCACTAGTAACTAACTAGTCTCCATGCCGAGTGGTTAGCCCAACGCAGAACTTCTGTTAATTTCCCAAGCGAATTTGTTACTCATTTATTAGTCCTAGAGAGTTAAAGGCTGTGTTGACTCATGATCAGCTATCCAAATTGAAGCCAACTGGAATCACACTTGGATTTGCAGAGGTACGAGGTTTGTTCAGTAAGTCCTTCAGTAAGCTCAAGTGTTGTCTTAATCATTTGACTTAGGTTCAAAATTACTAGGTCTGTCACCAATTGTCCTCCTGTTGCTTCTCCATGTGATGTTAACAAGCAATCACATCACATAGTGCAAAATTGAAAACACCGTACCTTGCAATATGCCAGTAGCCTCAACTATTTCGAGTACTTTCGATAATTTGTTGATCGCTCGCAATCATATTTGTGGATTTTGTCTGTCAATCTGGGAGTAGTCATTCCCATTGGACATCCTGAACGACATTCATCTTTTGTGGATGTATGGACACGTTTAAACTCATTTACCCATTGTAAACAGTTGCAAAACAGGTGATGTGGCATGAACTTCATCAGAATCGGCTTTGATTTCTTTCAGTGTTGAACATTTTAAATATAAATGTTTAATCACCGCTCGAAACACTTCCCCCCCACATTTTTCTTGAAAAACACAAATTTTTTGCTTCATTCGACAATAAAAATATATGATGGAAATAGTCGAGACTTACACAGCTGTCCAGTGAGTTATGATGCTTACTAAAAAAGTGATTTTCATTGCTACTAGTGCCATTTCTTGAATTTTCTAAAATTTATTGAATGACTCTGCTAATCACACCACCATCATGGTCACAAGTTGAAATTGGAATAACATATAACTACATATGTCCTTCATTTATTAAAAATTAAAAATCAAGTATTAACTTCTTTTACCATTTTTTTGTTCTCAAGAATACATTAAATTGAAATATTAGCTTGAAAAAAAATTTAAAGTTAATTTTCGTTTATAAGTGTTGTTATTGTCAAACTGAGAAGCTATTGGAGAATTATTGAAGATATACCTCATAATTTTTAATCTTGATCAAGTGATGAGGATGATACCTGAGCTGATACTTCCCTCTCCAAACTTCCATGCTATGCCTATGGAAAGGTCTTGGAACCACGACAGATCTAATGTGCATCAGCCCCACTAAACAGTGAGATTTCAGTGGTATCAGGATTGAAACCCATAACTTGACAGAGACGAAGCTGTGTTCTTTAGGTATATTTATGAATTGTTTTAAAGTTTTCAGGATGGTGGACAATGCTCGTGAAGTGATCAGCCTTTGTCCAAAATGCAAAGAACATAATGGCTTGGTCCCAGTTCACGGAATAAGATTTGCATTGAAAAATCAAGAATAAACACAGTGCTTATCCCATTCCTTGACTGCAAAGACCGATTCTTGAAGAATTTTTCCCAGAGAAAACAATGAATGCTTTTAGGTATAAGGATGTTCTGATACATTTATTGTATTTCATCATGTACATCTAGGATACGCTGCTTCAGTCTGTGGGACCATCTGAATAATTTCCATACACTATCAACCTTCATTGTGAATCGTTTCCTAATTAGTAGAGTAGGTGCATGCTTTGTTCACCCATCGTACTAACATAATCTTACTTCTGCAGACTCCTTTCTGTTTCTGCACCTGAAAAAAGCTTTAAAATTAAAACAAATCTTGGATATTCTGGACATTGAAATGACATGTGGCAAGGATTCTTTCCGCTGTTCCGAAAAAGGACTTGGACAGCAGTTTTCAGAAACTGTACAGTTGTTATCAAAAGGCCTTTACATACAATGAACATTACTTTGAAGGTGTAAAAAACCTTTTCCCGATTTAAGTACGAATATGTCATTTAGGAGTACATTTACCAAATTTTACTGGCATACTTTGTTTCTTAGAAGTAATTTTTTTGTGACTAGTTGTGAATGTAAGCTAAGGATTCTTTTGGGTCTGTTATAAGTAGTTGTTAATTTTTAATAATGCCTTGTTTATAAAAATATTGAAATAAATTTAAAAGTTAAGTAGCTAATTTTTTTGTAAGCAACATTCATTGTGTCTTTCAATGAAAATTTTAATATTTTTGATTGCAAAATTAATTGGATATACATATATGCTTAGTTCCATCTGATGTGGAGCGTGTGGAACTATCCCATGTAGTTTCATCAATTCAAGGAATTTGTGATGAAGTTAAAAATGTTCTGATACGTAAGTGTAATAGTTTTTTAAAAAGATAGAAAATAAAACAATAAAACTTTCTGCCTAAATTTTGAACTGAAATCTGTCATGTGAACATATGTGCATATTTATAAAATGAGAGAAATATATTTGATATATTTTTAGAATTATGAAACAAAATTCTTATTGCATGAAAATGCATTTTCTTAATTTTTGCTTTGTTTCTTGGAAAGCTCCTGTAATCCAAGTAGTTGTTTAAAACAATTCCGAATTTTTATTTATCAGAAATAGTTTATTGATAAATATATTGAATACTTGTTTCATAGTTTTATAGGATTTAGTAGTTTTCTTTTAATTCAACTATGATTTAAGGCAATACTTTGTGAACAGAAATTCTACTAATTATTTTTGTTAAAAGTAAATATATCTAGATAAACAAATGGAATTATATCCAATAGCTTGCAATGATGTAAAATTTATTTTGTTAATCATGTCGTATTATTTGTACTTTTAAATTATTGTTTATTGCAAGTGCATATAAAAAACAAATATGCTCCACAATTCTGGTGTTTTTTCCCCTCTGAATCTGTAATAGATGTACTTTCTAATATGCTTCTTTAAAAGCATTTTTAAATGTAGATAGGATTACCTACACAAAGATTTACATTTAGCTGATAATTTCTCAAGGGATTATCTTTTAATTTTTAAAGATAAACTGAAATGGAAGATTGTCACTCTTTTCCCATTTCAGTTTTCATATATCTTTGGGATCATTTTCAAAAGACATGCATAATATTTCATTTATTTTATGTAGTTGAGTTAGGTAATGCATTGCATGCTGGTGCACTAACACCTACTGTGCAATTCAAAAGTGCCCTTACGAGAATGCATGTCTTCAGAATATGGCTTGTTGTGTTTAAAGTACTTTAATTTCAATTTTTCCTTCTTTTACATTAAACCTCTTTAATTAAGTTTTTTGCCTTTTTTCCTGAATGTATCCTTTGATGACTTTGTTTTGCATCCACGTAATTAGAGAAAAGTAGTACAAAAAATTTGAATACATTTTTTGCATTATTCATTTATCAAATCAATATGAAAATTGCAAACACCAAAGTTATATTTTAAAGATTGTATTAATCTTTGAATTCTCAAAAAACTTCTATGGCTGTGATAGCCAAGGCAACAGACTCGCGGACAGCGTTTTATGTTGAGTCGTGGGTTTGGACCTTGATGCCACAAAAGACCCGCCGTGTAGCCAGGACTGATGTACGTTAAATCTGTTGGGAGCAAAAGTCCTCCCATTGGCATGGTGTGGAAGTTAGGAGAGGTTGATGCCAGCTCAGGTATCGTCCTGATCACTTGACCGAGGTTCAAAATTACAAGGTCCGTCACCAGTAGGCCTCGTGCTGCTTTTAGTGCGACGTTAATTAGCCATACCAAACTATATTGATAATAATTTTAAATTTTATTCACTTCTTAGTTCAATATTGAATTAATATAACCAGAAATTAAATATTTATTGTTATTATAATTAACATTAAAAAGAATTTTCATATTTTATGATACCTATAAAAAATAATTAATAAATTTAGAAAAATTGTGTGGAAGCACTAATTTAGTAGAGGCTCGAGAGTCTGGATATGCTTTTAATTCAAGATTCTGTAGAATTCATCATTTGGGAGGAGTTGCCATGAGTAAAATCTTAAGTCCCAAACTACTCATAAAACATGGAATAGAAATTTGGAAAGTGGGATTTCTCTTCAGATATTGTTTGTTGCTATCCTTCGTTTGTGATTAAACATTACTCTGTCCATTGCAGTAGCCTATTGTTGAACTCTTCGGAATTTTTATTTTAACTAATTCAACTCAACATGGGAATATAATGATTAATTTATTTGTATTGAATTATTATTTATCATTACATATTTATAACAAAGGTTTACATTACTCAATACTGTTATTTTTGTATTCATATTCAGTTTTAGAGAATGTTTTGGAAATACATTCAAGTGGTGAAACAAAATATTATTGTAAACTTTGTGATGCCCCTTGTGCTCCATCTTCAATCATGCCTCATATATTGGGATTTAAACATGCACTGCGATGTGTAGTAAGTCCTTTCTATATGTTATAATTTACATATTTATTACTTATACTATAGTTTTTTTATCCTTAATTTTTTTGAAAATATTAAAAGGTTATTATGTAGGTAAGTATTAGCTATTTCATTTTTAAAAAACAGCCTAATGATTTGTAAATTATCCTAATGGCTTAAAGAGGAGAATGTTTATATACAGAACCCATCTTATACCATATTTGAAGAAATATGTAATAATCTTAAGATATAGTTTAAAATAGAGTTAAAGGTAACTGAGCTTCTCACTTTGCAAATTTAATCATTGTTAAGAAAAACCTATTAAATAAATTGAAAATTTTTAAGTGA
>BMAW01025320.1:2530-89668 GCA_019974015.1 Nephila pilipes
TTCATGAAAAAGTGTAAAGTGTAAGTTTAAGTTTTTTAATAAGTAAGTTTTTTTTTTCTTTTTTGTTCAAAGTGTAAAGTGTAAGTCATGTTGACCAGTCGGTTTTGCTTAGTGGCTCTTTTATTACGTTATTAATCCCAAAAATGTCAGAACAAAATTTTTTATTATTCCAGTGAAAGAAAATAAAATTTGCTGATCTGTTATTATTTCAATGTTCCAAATATCGTATTCATCATATAATGAGTATTTTTAGAAAATTTTTGAAAATTACTATTTTGCTTCATTTTAAAGTGCATTTGCTTACATATTTCTGACTGTTTAAAAAATATTTATAGGTTAAACAAATACTCCTATTTATTGTTAGTTTCTGGATCATCAAAAACTACTCAATGTAATTAAATATAAGTCTTCATCTCATAGGTGGTCTGTGCTCAATAAATGGGCAGAAATTCTTGATTCAGGACATGATAAAATCTAAATATAAAAATTAAACCGTTCCTTTTCTCAAGATTTTTATTCTTAAAATATATATGTTAGAACTGAACAGTTTATCTGTTGAAACTTATTATATTCTATAATTAAGAAAATATTATCTTACTTTATAACAAAACACATATTGTTTACTTAAAATTTGTATCAATCATGTAAGTCATATCAAATGATTGATGGAAATGTTGCATCATTTTTATCTTCTTCTGTTGTTATAATTTATTCATAACTATTACATTCTCCAAATCCTTCCTAGATACGATAAAAACACATGCAAGGAATCATACTTTAGCCACTGCGAAATACTTACCTTCAGATAATATTTAACTGATCATTATTAAATTTTTAACACAATTTTTTGCTTCGAGCATTAATAAAGTATTTTTAAATACCAACTGAGAATACCTACAAACGTTTTTATGTACAAAGAACCAATGATTAACAGTAAATTAAATATTAAAATACATCTGACTTTAGAGAAAAATTATCATTCTTCGTTTGATGACACTGGAATTATATTTGAGATCACTCTTTCTGTAATATTGTTTCAGCTTATAGTTAATCGCATATATTTACTTTTTAGTTTTGAAACTTTAATCTATTATTAAGTGTTTTGTTTTATATAATGTAATTAAGTGTTATTATATATAATTAAGCCTTATTAAAGTGTTTTTATAATATAATAAAATTTAATTATACATAAGTGTGTTATAATATAATTAAGTCTAATTATATTATAAAAACATTTTTGTATGCTTACGGATTTATTTAATCATAATTATTTCTGTCACAAGAATGGTTAATATAATATGAAAATCACGACCACTGTGATTCTAAATGCACTTCCTAGGTACTTTTTAATCTTTAATATTTAGTGCTGGAAATAGTAATCATGAATCTTCAGAAAAAAAACGATCCTTGTAAGGCAATTTAGTATCTGTAAATTTATTGCAACAGCTTTATCGAATGTGTGGTTCCCAGATTTGTCTAGAATGTATTTTAGCTTATGAAACATTTTTATTTAATTTAAATAGCCTTAAATATTGTCAGAAATAACTTAAGCATTTGCAGGGCTGTTGATGTAATATTGAACTCTATTTTTCACTAGTGATGCTGGCTGTACTTTAATAAGATTTTAGACGGCTCATACACTTTAATAGATATTTTATTGAAATTATATATCATGTTTTGATTTTATCGTGAAATATGTGCCATTCTGGAACATAAATTTGGAAAAAAAGAAAAAAGGACAAAGGAATGTATCTATAAACAATTGTTGGAATCTTTGTTGTACTACTTTGCATTTATACACTTTGTTTGCACAGATATCATTGCATGATATTCAAATATTCTGTTCGTGTATAACAAAGGTATTTTCAAAGAAATTCGCAACAAATTCTTTACGTAATATTACAAATAAATCAATGATCTGATAAATATTTCAGCTAATTCTCACTAAATAAAACTGTCATTAGAAAAGAATGTTCTTAACAAGAAATATCTCTCTATCAAACCAATTATCATTTTTGCATTATATATTTCCCGAATAATATCCTCCGATATATGTCTCTTTCGTACACAAGCACAAATGATGTTCAACAGGAAGAAAGCATTCGAGATATTTCTCTAATACTTAGGAAATACGAAATTCTTTCAAATCACGAGAAATCGAATGATTTTATTACTATATCTTTCACAAATTAATAATTGATCCGAATATCCAATTTTTAAGAACTTTGTGTCAATCATTTCATTTTAGAGAGACTGCATTTATTCATAAGAAAATACGTCAAATAAATAGTGTTTTGGTTTAATATTTTATTCTTATACTCCACACTTTCTGGTGTAATTTGTTTTAATTTTGTTTTAATTCAATTCTAACATATATTCTTCAGCATATAGAAATAACTTATCTCTTTATAATTTGTTACATTTGTACCCAACTATTAATTTTTGATGACAACTTTTTTTTATTATATTATTTATGTAGAACAATGTTCCAAGTTTACTACTACTATTGTTTATATAGAACCATAATATTCTCCCCATTTTTATAAATATTTATTAATTCATCTTACATTAAAATATTCAGTTGTAGAGTAATTTTACATATGGAGATAGTAATAGTAAAAACATTTTTTAGAGTGGTAAGGGATACAAGTATATCATATTATACTTACTTAATCAACAGGTTTATTTGAATTAAAGTTTATAATGTCCTTTAATTATATCTTCAGCGACGCTCTTCAACGTTAGAAGTTAAAAGGCCTTACTCAACCAGCCCGATGGGATATCTTTTCGGCCTGATTGGTAGGCCCGTCAACTTCGGATCCCTTGGACCAGGGTTCGAATCTACGCTGCCGCTTCGCGACCGCCACATATCTAGTTTAAATTAAACCGGATAAGTCACTACGAAAGGAGTTATGAGTCGATTCCTGGAAATCGATGATTTTTAGATAAACATCAGATATTTTACTTTACATGTATATATTTAATTACGCCTATTTTATTTTTCTAGCATTAAGGTAAAAGTAAATTAAAATGAATCACATAGTATACTGTTATTTATGAACAGACTTACAAAAAATATAATTTTTAAGCTGTACACTAAATCAGGAGTAAACGAAATAACCTATTTAGTTAAATACAGTCATTAATTATGAATGCTGAAACGAATGTTTTTGTATCTAAAATGTAATTTTAATTCAAATTATTTTACATCTAAATGTGTTTGAAACATTAACTATAAAAATATGAAACCATCAAAATATATGCATTTAATTTCTTTATTATTCTATTATCTTCAAATACATAACTTTAAAATTGATTTATATATGTAAGTCAAAAAATAGAAGTCAATTTTGTTAGCACATAAAAAATAACGTAATACAATAAGAAATTACTATGAACTTTTGATTCAAAAGAAAATATTTCGTAATTTTAGCGAACATAAATAAGATCCCTTTAGCCAATAGGAATTAGCAATTTATTTATTTAGCTTCCAACACTTAAATGTTTGAAACACATGGACATAAAATTATTATAGGTAATTACATTCATCAGATAGAGAAAATAAATATTTCGAAGAGCAACTGTGAAAAAATAACAGGCTAGAAAAAAAAACAGAAAAGTAATAAATATTTGTTATGTGGAGCTTTCATGAGATTCTAAGTAACTATTTTCACCTGCAACCTTAAATATTTTCGAATGCGCTGAGTCGGTAAATATTTTTCACATTATGATCAGAAATAGAAAGAGAAAAATAGACACGAAATGTTTTCTTCAAACTTTATACGTGCCATGAATAATAATACATGCTGTTTCATGCCTTTTTGAAATACTACGAAAAAAATGACATTTTAAATTATTTCAGTATGGTCTTTTTTCCAATATGAAAAATTCATTATATTTTCTAAATTGACAAAATAATCCATTTCATATTAATACACTTCATTTTAAGTGTTTATAGTTTTTCAAAGTTCATTCATTCAGGTTATCAATGTTAAATATGAATTTAATGTACAATATAATTTTCATAACATTAGAAGTGTGATTATTTTTTTAATAATTTCTGTACAGAAAATTAATCAACTTCTTAATGAGTAATACTTGTTTAAATACTGCATCACTGAAACTCAAAGAGAGAACTGAAACTCAAAGAAAGATAAGTCCATTATTTTCTGACATATCTAATACTTTCTAAAACTTATAAATGTACAATCCAAAAATACTTTTGATGTTTAACAAGAAATATAAAATGATTTGAAAATGGTTACATATAGAAAATAAATATTAGAAAGTTAAAATAATCAATAATGAATGAAAAAAAATAATAGACGCTGTTCTGTATTATGTATGTATAGAGAAAAAATAAAAATTGATAAATTTTATGTAAATACGCAAAATATTTATAAAAAGTGAGGCAAGTTAGTACTGAAAATAGAATATACAACTATACCCTTAAATATTTATAAAGAGTATTTATTTTAAAATGCTTTTTTTTTCTTTTATATGTTACGTATTTCTGTTACATGTATACATTTGAAAGAAGAAACGAATTGCCCTGAAGTCAAGACAAAACTTTATTCCAAGATTTTATATGATAATGTATTTAATAATACCTCCATAATTTTTAATTTAAACTGAAACCAAGTATTTTTAATATTTTTGTGAAATAATCAATATACATCTCTTTCAATTTTTACAAAATAATATTTCCCCCAATGATTAAAAATCGAAAAGCAATCATACCCATCAAAATTGTTCTTGCAAACCATTAAATGAAGAACAATTTAGAGAAATATATGATAACCTGGTTAATGTTATATTTTCTCTATTTAATCTTTTAAAAATAATTGATTAAAATAAATTTTGAAATTAAAATCACATCGATTGTATGCATATACTCAGGATAATCAGTCACATATACATTATTACTTATTGAAATTGTATTGCCTTAAACCCGAAAGGAGCATTTTGGATGCGAAAAGAGGTAATCACTGCAATGAATTGGAAAAGAAAACAGTTAAGAGAACAAATTATATGTCTTATTAGTATTTGGTATCACCTTTATTTGATCGAATGATTCAAGCTTACTATTGAGTCATTTATTGAATTATGAGAGGTGTTTCGAAATTTAAGTTTCGTCATTTTCTTTGAAAGAGCAGATAATATACCAGGTGAAATAAACAATAATTATTAGAATCCACACCCATTACTGGTTCAACGACGGAAGTAGTGTCAGCGCAGTACCACTTTGTAAATGCAGACATGTACTAAAAACCTGATTAGTAATGGAAGTATTGGTTGTCATCCGGTATGAATGGACACGTGATACTAGTCATCCATGAACGCCTGTATACCGTGTATGGGGAACAGGTCATGTCTCGTCAAATGGTTGGACGCTAGCGTAGCATGTTTAGTGAAGAAAAAAAGAAAATTCTGGAAGATGAAGGTTGAAGTGATTGTCCCTACATATCCACTTATGAAAACAACATTGCTATAGAACAAGGCATGGTGTTAGCATAAAGTGCATCACGGTGTCGGACTTAGCATCCACATTGAATATTGGTCATGCTCAGACCCGTCCAAAACAATGCTGCTGTGAAAGCAGACTATACGACACTTCCTTGAATCGCAGGGCACGGATATTTATTACAGTAATTTCTTCAATTTGATTGCACGCTTCAACAAATGCCTTAATATCAGTTGCAACTATTTCAAATAATAGTGTAAAGTGTATATTTCATGTTGATGCGGTTTATTGGCTTTTGGTAATACAGTTTCTTTGTGAAAAAAAGACAAAAACGTACTTTCGAAACCTTTTTCATACAGTCATGTATATAATTTCATTACGCACGTTGTAGTGATGTCATTCAAGTGGACTATAGAGTCTGAACAACATGATTTATCGATTTGAGCACAAAAAAAAATACCAGAGAAGATTATGACTTCTTATCATATGTATGGCAAAAAGCTTTATCAGGAATATTGACTTCAGAAATTATATATGTTTTGCAAATAACAATATTCACATTGCCCTTTATGATATTTTGTTATGCAAAAGCATATCGTAAAATTATTGCTCGATCTAGCCCCTAATTTCCTCGAAAGTATATGCAGCTTGAATACAAAAAAAAAATCCGTTTTATGTAATAGTCACGAGTCTATTATTCAATTCAATCAAATGATTTATAGGAAGAAATAAAAACGTCTACCATATCTCAAAATAATTGTGACAATAATGCTATAATTTGAAATTTAATGCGGTAGTCTAATTGCTTACATATATAGATAATTCTATATATTTAATCTAAAATATGCAAATATTATATCATGCAGCGAATTATAGATCATGTATGTCATTGAAAAATCACGTCATAAACATCATGTAATGAAAGGTATGTTATTGAAAAATTAAGAACTAATAAAAAGTACTTATACTGAGTAACTAAAAACTCTTCTGACAAACTTTATGTTCCATTCATGATACAACCCATCAAAACACTGAGTAAGTTTACACATATGCAGGTGAGTAGTTTCTTCAGTGTATTTGCATGTCAGTTACATAATGACCTTGAACGATTATTAAGTATACATTGCTATTCAAGTATATTTCAATCGTTTACAGTATACGATAAATACAACCAACCATCATTGCCGACATTATGAATATGAAACATATGGAGAGAAAGCCAATCACAGAAGTTAGTGCCTCAACGTCAATCTAAAATATACTTTGCAATGATGTGTAGATCTAATATTGTTACTCGTAATATATACACGTGATTGAACTCGGAATGTTCTTCGACACATCAGAGCGAAGTATCTTCTTATACTAGAATACATCTTGTGAGGGTTATTCTAACAGAGTGAGAATTGCTTATCGTTCTTACATTTATATAATTTCTCAGTATCTCGATCAAATTGCGCTTAACTCTGGAATCGGGAAGACCGCTTAATCGACACTATTAAGCAAATTCATTGATTGGAATTATTTTCATTGTATCTTCCAGGAACATATTATTCAAAACACCAAGGTAAGAAGTTTTTTTTCCTATTAAGTAAAATAGTTTAAAATCCTAAAAAAATGTTTTATTTGCAATAACAAATATATTAAAAATCAAGTAAAAATATTCAATATTTGAAGTAAATTGAGGATAGTTTCCAATAATGTCAATTCCTATTTCATTGTTTGATTTTAAATATTTCAAACAAACAGAATTAAAAGCAGAATATTTAAACAAGTTAATTTTCATAGTCAGTAGATAAACACAATAGTTCAACATGATATTCCTCCCCGAAAGCGTAAATTAGTATCGAATATCCTATTTTTAAGGCGTGTTCAAGAAACACATTGTCCTCTACTTGATAATTACATCCAATTATTAATGAGATTTACATGAATCAATTTACTTTTACGTTCTGGTCTCCATAAATTTTAAAGCCAATATTTTATAATAGCTTTAATGTATTTTATAACATCGTAGTATTGATTAATTAGATAGATTACACCAAATGTAATTTAAGGCAAGTAAGAAAACAAATATAGAATACAAAACACAGTATAACTTTAATTGGAGTATATTTTCAGCAAGGAAAACAATTAAACAATGTTTTAACATTTAAAAGAAACCATTTTACACTGGTCCCATATTAAATAAAATGTCCATTATATATAAATTTGGATCATATTCTCGCATTTAGAATTTTAGTATTCAGAGACGTATTCAACAAATAGCCAGTAAAATATGTTAGCGGAATGAATTATGATGTATCACTGTCTAAAACATCAATATTAACATTTAAAAATTGGAAATACTTAAACATTTTTCTATATATGAATTTTTTACTTAAAATTCGTCTACGATTATAGCATTAAGGGAATATTAACATATTCAGTAATTTTCAGGACTTTTAATATTGATTGGAGCGTGCAATGCAGCACCGCTAATGAAAAAATACTTCCATTTTCATGCCCTTTAAGCACATATTGCAAGAGTGGGTTTTCAAACTCATTCATTTGAATGTTAAAATCTTATTATACCTTTGAAGAAAATATAGCTTTTATAATGAATTGAACTTTCTTTTCCGTCATTGCAGAATTACTTGTAGATTTTCAACAAATGAACCATTATTATTCAAAATGTGTTTTTTTTTTAAATATTGCCATAACAAATCTAACAAGAATTAGAGAATGTCTCAAAGAAGAAAAAACATTATCTTCTGAATTCTTATTAGTCTTTTTAACCCTTTTAGGGGCACCTTTTACCACAGTACAAATGCATTTTTTCATGTATGCAAGGTGCAAACTGTGTCCACTCGTGTTTGCATTGTGCAATCCCCCTCCCTTCGAAACGAGGGCTGCTAAATCTTTTAATTGTATTTTTTATCTGCATAATCAATATACCTCCCTTCGCTGTATAACGATTTAATAATAAATATAATAATAACATTATGCCCCTAAAAGTGTTACTACACATACAGTTAATGAAAAATAAATAAATGTTAATGAGATGTAACAGGTGTGAATTCACACGCATGTGACACATCATTAACGGAAAACAAATTTAACACATGGTGAAAAAATTTATTTAAATACACTCTTTAAACTCTCTTACTTAATTTTTAATTTAACTCAAATCTTAAATTTTATTTAAACATGGTTGATAAGTACATAAAATTAATATTAAACTATATACCCCCTGAAGGGTACTATAACTACAAATAAGACGAGTTATGTATCACAAGTGACACAAGTCGTATCAAAGATGTTTAGAAGATGAGAAAGAATAAAAAGTTGGAACACATTTTGGTTTGGGTGGACTTCCAAGGAAGCCGTTCCGATAGGATTGCACAATTGAAATTCTTTGATTATGTTTATGTGACGTTGAGATGTAGCCCGTGTTGCGGGTGAAGCATTGCAATTCACAGTATGTTCCCTCCAAGGGTATTCAATTGTGAATAAAACATATGATCATAAGAGGGAAATCATTTATTGTCTGCCTATTTAATCAAAGAATTTTATGTCAATTAAATTAGTAAAGTCGTCAAAGAAATTTTAAGAAATAGAAATTTTATCTGAATTGTATTACATTAGCTGGTCATATTATTTTCTTCAAGCAAACGAATGTATGGAATTCTTAATCTTGTATACCAATTTATGAAGTAGAAAAAGATTTGCATGATGAACATTTAGTATCAATTTACAATGCATGTTCGGCTAACAGTCAGTTATAAAGTGTGCCTAATATATGCATCTGAATTGAAAGGAAAATTAAACATTATTCCTACATATTTGATTATATTTTAGATATTTCATATTAGATAACCTGAAAACAGAAAATTAGTTTTTATTCCTCACTAAACATTTGCGAATAATGATATAAAAGAGATTGAAGATAATATTAAATACATAGATAATACATGGGCTTAGAAATAAGTGCACTTTAATACAAGCATACCCTTTAGTTTTACAGAACGGGTACTCATTAGTTTACATAACTTCAAGCTTCTTATTTTAATTTAGTACTTTATTACAGACTTATGAACGCTATATATATAATTATCTATTTTTAAAGATATACTTCAACCTGTTGAAGTGTTACTGTTTCATTTTTTTGCTTGTTTGACAAACTTTATTTTCTATTTTTTTCTGTACAAAGAAATAGTGTATTACTCAAAAAAATCTATTTTAAACATGGCATGGTTAGGGAGAGTAATTATCAAAAGACACTTATTAGAAATGAAACTAAATACTAATTTGAAATGTAAATAAATACGACAAATCAAATAAAGTAAATGGCAATAACGGAAAGAATATTATATTTGTGTAAATATGTTATGTTTGCACGGAGGAAAATAAATGTACATTGCTCTTACATATTTTTTCTTACATTTCCTTTCTTTTTTCTCTGTCTAAACGTGTCAAGCCTTATCCTTCAATAAAAAAATTACAAAATTTATTTGACTAAGAATAATTATTGAAAAAGGACGTTAAAAAATATTTCATTTCGACTTATTTTTCTAAGAAAATATGCGTAATACTTCTAAATTCTTATTTTTCATTTAAACTACATTATACAGCTTAAAGTAATCACATCTACTCATTTTTTGGAAAAAAATGATGAAGAAATATCTATAAAGAAATTTTAAAATTTTATCTAAGAGATATCGAAAAGGTAACAATATTAATTAACTAAATTGATGAAAGATATACTGGATTATAATCAATGAAATCTGAATTGGATATGGTTAAAATGAAACGATTGGTGCAAGTATTTGTAATAAAGTACTTATTAAAAATTTATTTAGTTTTAGAAACTCATGTTTTCTTAAATCTGCTGAACAATAATAAATATATAATTACACTATTACATTTAGTACTCAATTAATTTCGTTATCGGCATATAATAACAAAATATTATTCAAATAATGGAAACTGGTAAAAATTTAAATTTTAAATCAAATTATTAAAAAAAACTTATTCTGCGTTATTAAAGATTCTAAGTTTTAAATCAATAAAGTTTGAAATTTCCTGTAAAAATATTAATCAACGAGCTTTGTTTATATTAATAGGTATAAATAATACATGGATAGCATTTAAAAATAAATTTTCAAACTTTAATTTTAAAAAATATTTTTTCCTAGAATCATTCTGTTTTACTATTGGTTTCTAGTACAGATACAATCATTTCCAGTTTTTTTACGCCAGTACTTAAAGAGAAATAATTTATTTTAGAAAATAACCATTTTTTTTTTACTTTCCCTGATACATAAAAACGAAATTTAAATGAAAAATATTACTTGTTTATACCGATAGTTTTATCATTAGATATATTATTCCAATAATATATCAACATTATTTTTTATATTCTAAACGAAAGCAAAATTCAGAATGATTACTTAATCGTAGTTCATTTTAAGTGAATAAATGTCAAGAAAGAGCACAGTGGAAAGTATTCCTTTTTATATCTTAATTTTAGCTTACTAATTACAAACTTTATGTAATGTTTTACATAAACTTTGAGATAAGAAATACGTTATTTTTTAACCAAAAATACTTCGGCGTTTCTATTCGCAACTGCATTAGCCGATTCGCTTAAGCATTGAACTCGTGTTCTTGGATGTTTTATTAGAACTACATTTTTGAGTTAGCATTTATCTGAAACCAGTCGTGCAGAAAAATTGATGTAAATAAGAGCAGGGCTCAAAGTTTTCTCTATAGTGTAGTGTGGAACTTCGAAAAGCTGGTTGAAATTGATCAGACTTTGTTATGTACTCTTCAATGCGGAGCAAATTTTCGTCTTAAAATATATTTCGTATTGATGTTAAATATACAAATTTATATAAGCAATCAATAAGTAAGATTTCGTTTTCAGAAGTATATTTCTGAGCTTTACATTTACTTAACTTTTTTGTATAAAATACATATTTTTATTCATTTTGCTGTTAAATACCATCTTGCAAATTTAAATATATTTAATTTATACCTTTATCTTTGATGTAGTCTCATCAAACAATCTAACCATGGCAAATCTTTAAGCAATTTTATGCTTTTACAAATGTTAATTGATCATTCCTTAAATATGATGATTTTTAAACATATTAGATTGCCAAAATATATTAGATTATAAAATACTATGTTCTCCGAGAATCAGTGTTAACATACTGATACTCGAAGTAGTGTCAATCTACTGATTATTCAGTGTTTGTGTGGTTAGAGGTCTTTCAACATGTAGCTAATCATAAAGTCTTTACATTACTCTTTATTTGATAAGATCTTTTCTACAAGTATTCAATAGTTGATAGGTACATATATACAGAAATTCCTTTATCCATACGGTATCTGTATTGAATCTAATAGAACATTTTATTCAATTTACAATGCTAACTAAAATTAAACTGACGAGCTAAAGAATATTTAATCTAATACTATATGCAATGTTGTTATCATTATATGTTAAACCTCCAAGAAAATTTTAAAAACTAATAAAAAAATTTAAGACATGTTACTTATGTGTTCATGTTATTTAAGTACTTTTTTTTTTGGCAAACAAAAAATGCTAATAGACGAATTTGTCTAAAATGCTAATATTTTATAAGCTAAATATACAATATTACTTATAATTATTTTCATTACACAGATCATATTCCAAAAAAATTTCAATATCGTGATTGACGAAAGAAAAAATCTTTAATACATTTATATTACCAAAATATCTTTTGTAATTATTGATTTAATAGTTTATTCACATATTATTAAAAGAAAAAAGCTCGAAATCAAAGTAAAAAATTGATGAGTCTTAAATAATTTGAATAATACATGAATTCTTCTTTAAAGAAAGCGAAAATTGAAATTGCAACTCAAATATAAGCCAATCCAAATACTCTCACCTATAAAATAGTTGTTACTGATCTAAACTCATCAAAACTTGTTGGAAAAAAAAGAAATAAATGCTTTCTCACTTTTAACCAAATTCATTACTTTTGTTTAATCTAAGATTCAGGCTTTTCATATCTTTCAGATTAAACAATTAACAGTATTTGAATAGAAATGGTATTCCTTTTGTACCTGCAATTCTGTAATAAAGCTACTTTAAATGCTAAATATATTTTTCTACTTATCATTAAACGCGTATAAAGCTTTCGTTTTCTGTTACTTTTTTTTCCTTATGCAGAAATAAATGTTTCCATCTCAAAATAACCGCTCTGGATAATAGCAAATAATAATTTTTTCCAATACATTAATGAATGTAAAAAATAAAAAGCAGCAATAAATAAAAATAAAAGTATTCGAGATTTTTTCCCCATCTGTAAATTTTCATCATCAAAGCTATCTAATATTTTGCTAAATTATTTCTTATGTTAATAAATCCAAACAAAATTTCTCTTTTTTCCATTTATTTAAAGGAAAGTAGTTTATTTTTGGTATTAGAAAGATTTTTGAAAAAGAAAAATCAAATCGGGATTAATTTTGTTTATTTAAAAAAGATTATTCAGACTGTTGCTAATGAAGTTCACACCAAATATGTTCATACATTATTTATGTAAACAAACGTAACTTTACAAAGATTGATATCTTATTATTTTTCTTTATTAAAATACAGTTAGTTCAATTATTTATATAGCTAATTAAGACTTTATTTCACGTATGTAGTTATTGAAATTATCTCATTGTTAAACACACATTGAAAAAGATGTTTCACTGTTAGTAGAAACGTTACCAAATATTTTTTCCTAGCACTATATTAATGTTATATTTCTAAAAAGATTTTTAAAGAGGAATTAATAATTAACAACTAAATATTATTAAGAAGAATTAAAAGATTTAAATTGGAAATTAAGAAAAAGTAATTATTTAACATGTATCTGTAGAATTCACATAAATATTTAACATCAAGCTTGTATGATGTATAAGTGAAGTATTAGATTTGTTCCAAAAATGATTTGCATTTAAAAGTATTTTTGTAATACATAACTCTTATTCTGAAATGCTAAAAGTTTTCTCAAAATGGAATGCATATTTATATTAAGATAGCTCTTTTTAATTCTGATCTAAGCGATTTCATCATTTTTATTTTTTCAATTATTTCATTAATTTTGCATTTCAACAATTTCCTTTTAAATAATCTAACAATATTTTAATTCAAATTTATAGATTACATTGGAATAACCACAACTTAAGAAATATAGTCTAGTAGAAAAATTATTGATAAAACTATTTCTAATAACATGATGTTTAATTTACAATAATAAATAATAAATCTTTGATCAACAGATTCACAACTGTTATTTCTTTTCATGTGTTGTATAAATATGATGTAATTGAGTTGTATAATTTTTTATAAAATATTCTCCCATAATGATAATTTGATATAAAATTTTATCGACCTACTACAATGTACATATGAAACACAAAAGTAATAGGATTGAAAAAGTATTATTTTAAAATTGAATATGATATGACTACATACGTCTTTGAAATTGGCAGAATTCTGCTGTTATAAATACCAATTTTACTTTTTTCTCATTTTTTTCTTATTTTGTTATTTTTTTTTTTTTTTTTTGAAATTGTTTGATGTATTTTTGATATTAAAGAAATGTTAGTGAGAGAGAAAATTAAATGAAGTACAAAATATAAATATTTAGATTTTAAAAAGAAATTTTTTTAACATGTATTCTCAAAATTGAGAATAAAAACAATTCTCTTAGAATAGTTAAAATTCTAGTTTATTTTATAAAAATTATTTTTTAGAAAAAAAAAAAGGAGGAGATGGATTAATTTAAATTTATAGTCTAATTTCAGTATTCATTTAAGCGAAAATTACGTAGGATACAAAAATTAATCCTCTTAAAATAATATAAAAATCTTCAATGTAATGGAATTACGGATTCATAAATAATAAAAATTATTATTTAACCAAATAATGTTGTGTATAAATACTAAATCAAATGTATTGAAATGCAAGTATTCATGTTTTACTTTTTTAAACCTAAATACATATTAATCGTTTGTTAATGTATTGTTTATTCTATAATTGTGAATTAAAGACTTTCTGCAGAAGAATAACTTCTAAATATCTCTTTATAACTATAACCAGTACCGAATTATAGAAAAAAATATATACTATTTCTGTTTGTTGAAGCTTTTAAGAAATCTACGAAGCTTAAAAGTATTCGCGAGAATAGGTTTTCAGGAAATAACACATCGTATTGGCACTTTTCCCGCTTCAATCAACATGTTGTCCCATTTACATAATGGATTCCAATTTAGTATTTCAGGACACACTGTAAATGAAACTCTTAATTTTCAAATCTTATGAAGCGCTTAAATTCTGTTACGAAAATTCAAAATAAAATCTTGCTTTTTTATTTTCTACTTTTTCTTAAAAATGTTACATACTATATATAAATTCTAAGACATACTTATCGTAAACAGAAAATGACAAATGACAATTCAGATTATTTCGGACATGTAAATTGTAAATGCTTACACACCATTGTTTGTAAAGAAATATTTTTTGAAAATTAATTTCGGGGACGTTTTTAAATCCTACCAAAAATTTTTCTTGAGGAGTAGAATTTATATCATTCTGATTAGAAGAAATCATATTATTTAAATGTTTAATGAAACTAAGGTAATTCGATTGTAATTAAAATAAATGAAGGAAAGAAACATTTGGAAATTACGTTATTGGTAAAAGAGCATATTAAAGTTCCAAACAAATACATTTTGTATATATGGAGTTATAATTTTATTTTAAAAACAGAAAGGACTCAACATGAAATTATAAAATTTCATACAATGGTTTCTTCTTAGACTTCTATCATTACCTTAGACGTATATATAAACAGTAGCAATTTAAAGGAAAATCTTTCGTGTGATTAATTTGAGATGTAATTCTTATATCACTGAAATTGTTTAAGTGGATTTTAAAAAGTGATAATAATATAAAATATTAGGAAACATATTTGAGTAAAATATTATTTTAAGTAATATCAATGTTCTAGTTTTAGAAAAAGTTATTTTCTAGTTTATGTAGGATGTATCTGAAGATTGACCAAATATTTTACATTGAAAATTAGTACTTTAATGATTGAAAATAAATCATAGTTTTTCATAATATGTTATTTAAATTCAAATAAATCCAGTTTTTAAGAACTACGAAAAGGAAGTAGAAAAAAATTAATGCGCATTATTAAAATGTTAAACTAGCTACAACGACTTTTCATTTCATTGAACTGTATCAAATAATTAAGAGTTTAAATAGTGGTTTATTAGTTTATTGAAAATTAGAGCTAGAATACACTTTAATTGTGTCAACACAAAATATTTTATCCATCTAATAATCATGGAACCTCACTTATGTTCAAAATATTCTTGTTACATCAAGCCGGTAGATTTAATTCGATAAAAATTATATAATTCTAGTTTCAATGCCACCCGAAAGGGCAATAATACATGAATATATTATGTATTTAATTTAATTAAATATTATATAGAGTTTGAGTCTGTGAAATTTACTAAATAATGTCTATAGGACTTTTTTTTCTTACTAGGGATAGATGTTGACGAAAATAATATTCACATTAGTATAATTTTGAATATATTGTAGTGTAATTGTAAATTAGATTCGTCACTTATTATATCTGATTCAGGCAAAAAACAAAATTACTCAAAATATAATTACCATTTAAAATTTATTCAATCAGTTAGGAAGAGCTGAACGAAAACTGGAAAGCAGTTACAAATCCCTCACTTTGTTATATAATGTAACACTTTAAAATGAGTTCGGTGTTGTGGACTTCACCTGAAGCACAGCTGTAGAGAATTTTTGTTTGTTAATTTGGTTTCCTAGCTATTGAATGATAAGGCAATTTTACTGAATGGGAGAAAGAAACCAAAACCATAGTCAATGAACTAATTTAATGCATGTTTTCTCTTGTTACATGATTTTTCTAATTACTTTGCATTAAATTATACAATTAATGTCTATCAGGTAAATATAAATCAATATTATGTAACAAATAATTATTTAATCATATGATAGTTATTGAGTCTAGTAAATAAAATGACAATTTTAGATAATTGTTAAATAAAACACTTCGTAAGTGTTTTTAATCGTGCCAATATCACTTGTTTTTGAATTTTAAATTTATTTCTTATAATGTTGGCTCTATTTTAAATGAAAAGATAGATCTAAATACAATTATAGTATGATCGTACATAATATATTTTTGTCAAAAATACATTACGTATGAGAATACCCGTTAAAATATATTAGTTTCGAAATTTTCTTTATATTCTTCTATGATCTTAACAAATATACTTAAATGTCACATTTGCGTTATAGATAGATATAATATTTGCATAGCGAAATATATCTAATAATAAGCTAAACAAAAAATACATATGTTGAGGAAAAACATTTTTCTGAAATCAATATATGTTTGATTTTAATAAGGTGATTATTATATTATTAAATGCATTTTAAGGAAAAAATATTTACTTGAAAAAAGTTTACAAAATTAGATAATCTAGTGTATATATAAAAGAAAAGAAGTAGTTAAATACATCAATTTATTTTCAAGAGATATAGTTACACACTGCGAGCCAATCAATATGGCATTGACCCGCCAGTGCCTAAAGGCAAGCCATTATTCGTTTTGCTATTGATTCGAAAAGTTGACAAATTCCCAAAGGAGATTACTTTTCTAACTACCTCCAATTGTCGTGTTAAATCATCAATATACTTGGATGGACATAGACCTTTATTTATCAGAAATAAAATAGATTCCATTGATAAAATATCGTACGGTCTAATAGACAAGGAAATGTTTGGCGAACAAGTACATAATTAGTTAAGATATTTGCCATATTTGGACCAATATAATCCAAATAACATGTATCCTGAGTGATATTAATAAAAATAGGAAGTAGTACATACACTCTTATGATATTTGATTATTATAGGTGACCAAATATTTAGTTAAATTGATAGCTAAATACTTTATCGTCTATAATGGTCTCGTCCACCATGATGAAACTTAAATTGATATGTTTGAAAATTGAATTATTTTCCCATCGCTGCAATAGAACTTAAAAAAATATGCTACAAATAATTATTCGAGTCCCTTATATCCCAGTTTTAATTCGAATCATTGACAATGGTGGATAAAATTGTATGAAATTGTAAATAATCTTAACATTTTGCATTCTATTCAGGTCGCTATCATATCGCCAACCTACCCGTTTCACTGTTCATAGTGGTGTAAAATAAACACATTATACTTTTAATGAATGCAATCTAGATATCATGCACTGTTTAATTTCTATGATTATTTAAAATATACAGCAAATTTTTCTCATTTCTTGCTAGTGATAAGTAGAATTCCATTAACATGTATTAATTTAAAATTTTACTATAGAATCGAATTTGAAATTTTTTAAAGAAAACTTAATTATTATTTGTTAAAGAATCACTGAGAAAGAACATGGTATATCATCTTTAATTCACAAATTTATATTCAAAAAAATGCATAATGGATATATTCACAGTTCTGATAAAATATTTTTGTTTTCAAAATGTGAAAATTCTTTATAAATAATACATATAAATGATAAAATTATGTAGATATATGTATATATTGTTTCTTCTGATTTTGAAGAAAAAAGTGTCAATTGAGAATAAAATTTTAATATTAATTTTCAGTTCCTAAAAAGTATAAAAAACATGCATTCTACATTATTTTTACAACTGATATTTATTAATTTATTTTAACTTTTATTATATATGCATGCCTATAATTTTTTTTCTAAAACAGCAGAAAATGAAAGTGAGACTTCCCGAAAGGCTGACATACACTTTAATTACCCAAACCGCATATTAATAATAATACATATGAATTTCTCATTAATAGGATTACATATTAACTGTATATTAATAAAATTAATTATTGTCAGGGGTAATTAATTTTATTAACATTCACGACAAGTTATTAATTGCTTATAAAGTGAAATTGATAAGTAAATATATTTTTTTTTTCAATTTGGTGTAATATAATTTACTCAGATGTTTCAACTAAATGCTGAAATGAAAATAACATTAGATTCTTTTCATTGCAGGAGCCATTTTAAATTTACTTACGATAAATTTATGACATGAATATACCTTGGGGTTTTAACTATAACATTTTTTTTAGAGCAGTGCACATAAAGTCTATTTAAATAGAAATATTTAAATACATTTGTTACATATACCTATGTCTGTTTCATATTGAAATGATAATAATATTCGTTTCCTAAAAAATGAAGAGACTTTCATTTATAGTATCCAATTAATATCGGTATCACATTATTTTTTATTGCAAAGGAAGTAAAACATTCATATATTTTTTTAATTATATAAGTGTGTGTGTGTGCTACATTATTAACTTCGAAAAAAATATTTCATACTTTAATAATAATTTCTAGTAAACTATAATCGTGATAGATGAATGATAATTTCTGAGATAAAAAAAAGGTGCAAATTATTCAAACAACATCAATGACAAAAATAAGTATTTCAACTGATTTTTAGCAAAAGACAACATATTCAAAATATTGTGAAATATTTGTACTAAATTTGTCAAGACGTAGCATGTACTATGTATTAAGAAATATTTGTACTGTAATGTAAAATGAACAATACAGTGAAAAATATTTAAAGAACATTTCAATTCTTTATCTTAAAAGATTTATCTGTTAATAATGTTAACAAAACACTGACAGCAAGAAAATCATGTTTTAATTCCCATTTCGGTTGAAAACGAATTAATTTGTTATATATTAAACTTAAATTATCCATAATTGCAGATTGGTTTTCTTCCGGAATACCTCTATAACTTTTGTTTTCGTTTTAACTCTTTTTAATTCTTTATATTTTCTTACTTGTTAAGATGAATTTAAAGGACTCTTTAATTATGTAATTTATCATAAAGTAAGTTTATTATTAAGTAGATTCAAGCCCTTAAAATAAAATAAATTATATCTTGCACTTTAATTAATTACTATCTAATGAAACTTGTCTAAAATTAATGCAGAGATACATCAATAAATTTTTGAAAATATAAATGATGTCTTAACAATTAAATTAATAGGAAACTCTTTCAGCATGACTTTCCAAACACAGTGGAAGCATTTCTTGCAGAAATGTTCCACTTACTATCCTTAGAATCGGAACAGTGCCCACTTTTTAGAAACCACGGTTGGATCATTATTTAGAGGTTTGATATTTTGTTAAATTTTGAGCTAGTAACTTGCGGAGCTTTTGAACTTATTATGATTTACATTTAAAATTGTACCTTTTATCATATAAGCATTCATCTAATAAATCCTGATTATACATTTTATAACAAATATGTTTCATAAATTTCATAATAGATCTAGGTATTCCTTGACATAATTCAATGTAGATTTAACATGAAGCTACATATTTTTATACTTTTATTAACTGTCGTGACTTAGATAACATTATACATGCATTTTGTTTTAAAACTAGAAGCAACAGTACAGAATATATGATTGCCTAGGAACTGCAGAAGGAACGATAACAAAACATGTCTCAAAATTTCGTTGACATACTGCTGTGCTATAAGCAAAACTCTATCACTTCCGGCTATCAAGGGAAATGGCATCCTGGTTGAAAGCGTATTTGTAATTCAATAGTAAAAGCAGGATCAGCACGCTGCCCTTGGAGTTTCCAGTATTCGCTGATCGTCAGGAGGGATCATTCTAACCTGATAGAGCCAAGAACCATAATAATGTGGCTCAACAGTGTACAGGTGTGAGTTGCAGGGGGTAGCGGTCGGCAAGAGCGTAGACTTCGCTCTATCAGCCATCTGTAACTGGTCATCTAGGACACTCGTGTGAGAGTCGCCCGTGTGATGGTGGATAACGATGAATCAGGTAATGTGACACATGATCTGTCGATCACTCTGTCCTCCCGATCTGCTGTGGCTCCAGGTCAACTGCTACTATTATGACCCTGAAATATGCCATTATACACCTATTATTTCCAGCATCTTCTAATCTTAACATCGCTTCGACCTATTTTACGAGTGATTGTTCGATTTGACCAACCTGTCTCTTTCAATCCAAAGATACAGTCTCTTTCAAACTCTGGCAGTCTCTCGTAATGAGCTCGAATCCTGCAGCGAGGCATTTTGTTCAGTCGTTGAAAGGTATCCAAAATTGCAATGCAATAGAAATTTTGATCATCAGATTGAGAATCACTTATTATATACATCTCCTGAGTGCACAATTCTGATGCTCTGTAGCTCCAAATGTCTTAGTGCACGAAATTTCATTACAATCGGACAACTCCTTTTTGGTCTGTTGTTTTTTTGTTGTAGAGTCTATATAACACATGGATCAATAAGTCCCGAGACTGTGCGGTCATTTTTTTTTTGCGATTTCCTCCTTCAAACTCACCAGCAAGTCAATATAATAATCACTGTTGATCGATTTACCTTTTTCGAGGTAGTCAATGAAAATCACGCCATACGTATCCCAAAAAAACTGACGCCATGACTTTGCCAGCTGACTGCTGCGTTTTCGGACGCTTCGGACGGCTTTCGCCAGCTGTGGATGACTGCCGCTTCGACTCTGGAGTGTAGTGATGTATCCATGTTTCGTCCATGGTCACGTAACGACGCAAGAAATCTTTTTTGTTGCGAGTAAATAGCGATAAATAGCTTTCTGAATCATCAACTCGTTACTGTTTTTGTTCCATCGAAAGCAATCGCGGCACCCACTTGGAAAAAACCTTTTTCATGAAGGATAGTAAATACACTTCTATATGATATCTGTGTCATCTCAGCAATCTCACGGAGCTTCACTTTACGATCTTTCATTATAATTTTTGTCACTTCACTCACATTTTCCGGTGTAACGGCTTCCACAGGTCTACCCGAGCGTTCCGCGTCATTTGTGCCGGTACGACCACGTTTAAACTCGGCAAACCACCGACAAATCGTTGCTTTTGATGAACAAGAGTCCGGGTAACATTTTTCAATCCATTGTTTTGCTTGCACGGTGTTTTTACCCATTAAAAAACAATGTTTTATCAGAACACGAAACTCGGTTTTTTCCATTTTTTAAACTAACTACAAAACGACTTTACTCCAACCTCGATAACTCACCTGTTTTTGGTCCGATCGACTTAAATTTTTGACACGTTTCAAGCAAAGGTTAGTACTCTAGAAAGACCTGGTTACTGGTTTACTACGAGCGCCATCTCTGGGTTAGTCTCGGAACTTATTGATCCATGTGTTATATATATATATGTATGTATGTATTATATATATATATATATATATATCTATGTATGTATGTATGTATTATATATATATATATATATATATATATATATATATATATTTGTCTGGAGGGGTAGGTATAACCCTTAAATCGCTGATTTTTGATTCGTTACCAACTTCTAAAAAATAAAATACTGATTTATAATATTTTGATCAGAAATTAAAGGCATTAGGACATATTCTTATATTGCAAATTATAGAACAATATTAATTAAATATCTTTCTACCTTTTTTTTCTATTGCAAAGCTTAATTTTAATTACTTAGGACTTTAAATGTTTATTTTGATTTTTTGTGGCTTACAGTTTCAAATTCGAATTTTAAACTAATATAAATTTTAATTTAAGTTTTTTTTCTGTTTCATGCTTTTTTCTTACATAGTACTGTATGATGCTAATGTATTTAAAACACACACACACATATGTATATGTATATACATTTATATATATATATATTCAAATTAATATTACTTTCCATTATCAAAACCGAAAAAAAAATTACAAAAATCCTAGTACAGTTGTAATTGGTTATCAGTTTAAACATCTAACCCGGCTCAGTAACTGTAAGTATTTAAGCCATAAAAAGTATGTGTTGTTCATTGACAACTTTCTAAGGTTTGGATTAAATTGATTGATGAGTTTCCTTAACGGGCATGTACAAGCACGGAACCTGTTTCGTATGTCAAACCTCCTTATGGTGTCCATTCGGAGGACGATAAATTGATTGTGGCAACCCCCTATACTATGAGATTAAGGGAAGTGTCACTGAAACTGCTAAAAATGAATAAAAAAATGTGAAAACAAGAAATTTACAACCTACAATAAATCTCAGGAAAATGTTTTTGTTCTTCTAGTTATTGATTTTCATGTTTAAGTATATTCAGAAGTTATTTTAGAAAATTTCTTTACATTTGTGCAGTTGTTAATATATTTTGACAAAAATTGGAATGAAAGGAAAAACATTTAAATGTTAAATTTATGTCAAGTATAAGGACTATAAAAAGTTTTAATGAATGTGCGAATTGCATTAAACTTTTTCGCATTATGATATTAATGAAAAGGTAAGAGAACATATAAAGGACACAAAAAAAATCCAAAAAGTGTTTAAATTAATTTTATTTAACAATTATTCTTTAACAAATTATTTTAATCATGTTTAAAATATACGAAGCGCAAATACTTATCCATTTTTTTGATTTAAATTTAAATTCCACAGTACGCCAATTTTTAACATCCTTAAGGTCTTATAACCCAACTTAATATTTAATTATAAATTAAATTCAACTGATTAAGGAAAAATTCAATTTGTTGTATGTTTGAAGAAAAGCATATAAAAATATATTTACAAAGACACATTCCAAAATTATTGGATTTATGTTAAGCAAAACAACTATTTAATTATTTACTGGATGAAGTTACTTTATTCATTTTTACATTTCGTGCATAGCACACAATCAAGTGATCATAGATCAACTTGAATTTCTGTTTAATAAATTATTAAATTTTTAATCATAAAATATAAGTAATTAGTGCATTTTATTCAGATATTATATTTAATAAAAAATTGCCAAATATTTTCACAAAAAAATTCTTCTTAGGGTTGTAAAGTTATTATAACTCGAGAGCAAAAATTATTTTAAATTTTATCTTTGAAATAATTGTATTTATCATTCTGTCCAATACCTGTTATCTTTTAAGATTAAAATGAAACAATAATACGTAGTCTGACAATAAACTAATCAACATGTGACATAAATATTAATATAATATAACATTAATTACTAATAGTATACCTTAAAAATAGTTTTGTATTATTAAAAACACATTTTTCCTCCAGGAATACTTACATATATATATATATATGAATGTATATATCAATCTTTATCTGAATTCATGTATGGAAGGAAATGAAAAGAAACACAATGGATGAACACTAGTAATTTTTCATATTAATAGAATTTTTTACGTTTAGAATATTTTAAAATCCTATATATAATAAGTAAAATGAGTATCAAAATAAAATATGCATTTAGATTAATAATATTTTTTTAATTGTTGTAGGATTAATTAAGTAAACTATTATTAATCAAATCAAATAATACAGTTGGATTAAAACTGATTAAAATATTTACCATGAGAATCTTCACAATAGAAAAGCAGATGTTATTAGCGCTACAAAGAAAATATATTAGCTGGATGGTATTATATATACCTAATATAATAAAAAGAAACCTTGTGTTGCATTACATCAAAGTAGGAAAAATACATTTCGTTATTTAGAATGTTAATTGTGTCATATTTTCATATAAATTATATACGTGAAAATATTCTATGTTACTTCTATGATACATTCATATCTTAATAATATTTCCACTCGTAAACTTAATTACGATACATACATTTTTGCCTAGTGAAATTTAAATTTTTTTTAAAAAAAATCATTTAAAATATGGAATCCTTCTATATTATTTGCAATATTTTATCGTGGAATTTCCTCACAACGTCATTTAAATACATAGTTTTAAGTTTTTAATGATATTCAGTTTGTTATTTACCGAAAACATTTGTGTTACACATGCTTTAAATTTTTAATTTCAAATTCACACTTTTAGATTATCTTATAATTTTCAATATATATATTTACATTTAGGTTGCTGATAAAACTAATTATATCGTAACTCGGATTAATTTATTTTTTATCATTTATCATATGTGACCGTATCAGTCATTAAATTTTATTTATAAAATATATTCTAGGCAGATACTAGCCCATATGTATGATGGAATGGAATGTGATTTGAGTAATAAAATTTAATTGAATTTTTATTTAACGAGTTATTATATGGTTATGTAAGCTTCAGTGTCTTCAAATATGGATAAGTAATGCATGTAATTATAATGTTGATTATTTTCAATCTTCTTTCAAAATATCGAGTATGTTTCAAATTTTATCCTTTTAAGTTGAGTAAAATACTACTATTACAAAAATCTGGATTGAAAGCTTATAAATGCACCAAGAAAGTTCATAAAATGGTATTGAAATGGAACGTTTAATTGAATGTAATTATTCATTTACAATATGTCGTTGTAATGGGAAATTTAATGTTGTAATCTCGAAATAGATATAAATATTAATTTGTTTCATAAACTATTTTATAGGATATATTTTATTAAACAGTTTTATCAGAAAGTCAAAATAAGAATTCTTCAAAATAGAAATAGTAATTTAATTGAATGTTTGATCAAAAAATAACTATAAAAAACTTTATCAAATGAATATTGTATATTATTCAAATGTGATGCAATCATTACGTAAGGGTAACAGGACATATAGGGAAAAAACAAAATACCGTATTTAAAACTTTGTTTTTGTATGATTTAAAATATTTTAGTGAGTAGAAATTTTTTGTGTCCTATAATGATATTTTATCATGTTTCAAAACTATAAAAGTAATGATTTTCATTATAAAGGTATTATTTTTCACCTGTGTTTAATAAAAATACTATTATATAGTTTCATTGAAAAACTTATTAAACTTTGCAATTTCGATAATTTAAGTTTTTTGTTCCCTTTTTTTCATATAATGTTTTTTTCTTAATGTTATGACATTAATTGCTGATAAATTATTTTCAGTTAACTGTAGGCATAGGTATAAAAACCAAAAAGCATAAAAAAATATGGAACCATATAATATAGCAGTTAATTCTTAAATGGTACCTAAATGCCAATATGCATAAAAAAACCATGTACCTATTCAAATGAGAGAGGGGAAAAAAACACTTTAGCTAAAAAAAAATTGTACAGTTCTACAGAATGACAAATGCATCATTATTAGGCCCACTCAAAAGTTTAAGTTCTTGAATAATTTTAAAACACAAAATAAATTAACAAAACAAAGGAATCTTAAATATGTACAATCTTCCATGCATTTCCTAGTACGCGCACACTTAAGAAACACATTTTAAACCAATATTAAATTCTTATTAAAATATATAATGCTTATTTTAAATTTCGAAATAAAGGACTACAATAATTTGAAAAGGACCATACAAAAATTGCAAAAAGAGTAAAATGACAAATATGTAGTTAACATATAAAGAATGGATTATCTGTACAAGTTATTATATTTGATAAGATTTTATAAGGTTATTTATCATCAAAAGTCCTGTATTTTTGAAGTTATTTAATGTATTAGAATGTAAAAGTAAGAAATTATTATTTAACAATCTCATGATACATAACTAGGGTATGGTCGAGTCCTGATATGAACAAGAGTTATCACATAAAAATATTTTTAATGCGTATTTTCCTATTCCTTAAAGTTAGATGATACGGAAGCAATTTTTTTTTCATTGCTTCAAGGCTTAAAATCTTAAAAGCAATATATTTGTAAATAGCTGTCATATAATTTTAGAATGTCATGTATTCAAATGAAAAAAGAAAATAAAGGACTGGAAAGTAACATAATATGTTGGACATTTCAATATCTACTATCACTCGAAATTGTTCAACTTATTAAAAAGTTTCAATGTCCCTCACTTTTTTTAAAATTTTAATATCCATATGTGAGTTTTAATACCTTTTTTAGATATTTTTTTCTAATAATTCTGAAATCATTGGAGCTTTTTACACACAACTAGAAAAACTAGAAAATGAGTTGTAGATATGAAAAATGCTATCTTTATAGCTAAAACAATTTTTAGCCATGGAGTTGTAAATTTACATTTTTAAAATGAATGATAATTAAGTTTATTTACTTTTTTAGGATATATATAATACAGTTTTAATGCATGCATAACGTTTTCATTGAGTCCTGCTGTAATGAATGAAATATTACTCAAATGCTTTTTAATATACTTATTTTGATTTTAAACTCGTTATTTGCTGTTTTCTTCATGAAAACAATTATTTTTTTTTTTTTTCATTATAGGAAAATTAAATTAAGTGCGAATTGAAAGATATAAATAAATCATTATAAAACTTCTGTCGTATTATTTTATTCATATGACAGTTAAAACAGGAGAATAAAATAAAATAAACTGAATAGAAAATTAATAAGTATACCTTTCTTATGATGGTGTTATGCAACAAACTATGGAAAAGCAACAAGTACATACTGATAATTTCTAAATGAAAAATACTTCTTTATGTTCTCAAATTTCTTGAATGTTCATAAATGTAATGTAAACATTAGAATGATACTTACTTTATAAATGAAAAATCTAAATTAATCTAAAAAAAAATACCAGTTTCAAACATAATTTCAGATCTTTCAGATGTTTTACGTTACAGTGCTTCGAATAAACATAAAAAGTTACATTAATGAGAATTGATATTCCTTTCAAATAGCAATTCAGCACGTTATACATTATTACTCTTATTAACGTTAATTTCCAAAAATAGTATGTATTCCATTTGAAAAAATCTTTAAAATAAATTTATTATATGTAGTTACAACAGGCATTTATGGTTAATTTAATCTAATATGCTGATCTAATTTCATGCTCAGCTAACAGGTATTGAAAGTAATACAGCAATGAGAAAGATAAGCGAGTTCAGTTGATGGTCTTTGCCTGTGAGAATGCCGATTATCTCCATCGCACAACTTGATAAATGACTTAATGAAGTACTAATTACAAAATATCTGTCAAATTTCCTAGTTTACTTATGAAGAGAAGCTTAATTAGCATCTGAGTTCCCGAACAATGGAGTAAACTTGAATTGAAAAGGCTTGCTACAGTATATTTGCTGGAAAAATCTCAATACAGTTTAATACACAACTCGTTTCCCATAGTTTTAACAAAACGAATTCTAAATTTCATTTCCGAAGGAAAATGTGAAAGGAAGTTTAAGAGTCTCCTTGAATGGTAAGTAAGAGTGATTAATATGAAATGTCAGCTTTCACAAAAGTACTCCGATTTGATGTACTCTATTTTTAAAATAATCCTGGTTGGTTAATTAATGAGCTACATGAAACAGATTACTTGTTTGTATTTTTAAGGATCACTTACGGTATATAATCAGTAGTTTCAACTCGTATATTCCAATGAAACAATTTTGTTTGAATGAATATTTTCACAAAATAGTCATAAATTTCATATATTCTATGATTATTTTGAATGTATTTTTAAAAAATCTACTAATATTTTTCGGCTGATATTGTTTTAATTAATAATTTTTAAATTAATGAAGTGCTTCATAAATTATATTATTTACATATTTGTCAGCTTTTTAAAAAAAGTGAATATTTTATTTTGCAAACTGTACAAATTTTCTAAAAGAATCGTAAATTTTAATACATTGTAGTTTATTAGAATAATATCTTTAATTTTAACTCATTTAAAAACATTTTTCTTGGTATTTAAGAAACACACTTTTATTTATTTTTCCAAAGAAATAATTTAAAAGATACAATGAATCTTCTTCATAAATAATATTTATATTCATTTCTGAATTTGATGCGAAAAGTAGCTGAAGCAAAATAAATTTCTATACTGATTATTTTACTCCTATTATCAGTGTAACAAATCTAAATATTAATGATCAATAATTTTAATGTATGTTCACTTATGCAACAATTAATGGAATAAAATATATTTATAATATGCGCAAATAAAAATCTTATAAACATAACAATATGAAATTCAGAAATACAAGCAATAATTGTAACATTTAAAATAGTGATTTCCATTCGCAATATAGAAACTAAATGCAAAAAAAAAAAAATGTTCCAATTATCTACATTTCACCTTTAAAGTGATGAATATAAGGAGTATAATGTTCTAGTGAATTAATCAAAGAATACATACAGCTCCATAATATCTAGTGAAAACATTTCTGAGTTATGAAAAATTAAAATACAGTATAAAAATTTTAAAAAAATAGGTGAAATCCATTACACATCTTGTATTTAAAGAGTATACTAAAAATGAAGCAATGAACATTAGGGAAGTTCTATATTTTCCTTTAGCTCTCAAAAAAATTGTTTGTGACTCTCAATAAATGTTTATTTTAATGAGATATCCAAAAAGTTTGAAATTTCAGGTTAGATAATATACAATAAAATAAAATAATTGTAAATAAATTTAAAAACAATAAATAAATAAATGATTCATGATTTTCTACGTTACAAATATCATGAGAAATAAAGATATAATAAACCAATTATAATTTTTTATTAAACGGTAGTTATTTTATTTTTCCATTTGTTTTCATTTAAAATCAATGATACTACACTTGGCTAATATGAAGTAATTAAATACATCAACCGTTTCGCTATTTTAAGTATGCATATAACAAAAACTCTGAAAAATCATTTTATATTGTGTGTCACAGTAAATTCTAAAAATAATTTCTGAAGAAATTCACAAAATATGATAAATTTTATATAAGTTACTATTATTTCTATTAGCAAAATAAAAAACGTTGTAAATAAACCAAAGTTTTTACAAAAATATTTTTGTTTGGTGGCAATGTTTATAAAAAAATATTGAAATATTAGTTAAAACTTGTCGCAAATGTCTAAATATTGCATTGTTAGGCAAGTAAGAACGATGCCCAAGGTTTCAGAGCTCTAGCGTGATGAAAAGTTGGTTAAATTTACGATAGAAAATTTGATGACACACTGATACATGCATATATATATTAATTCTTATTATCTTATCTAAATTTAACAATTGTGCAGTTTATCGGGTAATTTTGAATGGATTAACGTATTAGAGTAACTAGAATTTCAATGTTGATCCACGTATAAATAGTTAATTATAACATTTAAATATTTACCTAATAAATTCTATTTATTGATATTCGTATCCTAAAATGACACTTAATAGAAATTTAGAAGTCATATTTAGTATAATAAATAAAACAGATATAATGTTTGCATTAGATTAAATTTGTAAATGCTATTTAAATCCTATATTCTGGATGGCATTTAAATTCACTTGTGTCATATGTGTGCTGTTTTTCCTCCAATAACATATTGATTAAAAGAATAAGATATTTTTAGCTGCAATAATTTATTTATAAATTCTTCAAACTGTTATTGGAGCAATGTATTATGTAGAATTAATAAATATAGCAACTATACAAGCAATGATAAATAGAACAGTCATAATAAATATAAGCAACAAGAGGTTACATTCTGAATAACATTCGTAGTTTTCATTGTAGTTATAAAAGTTTTTTTTTATATTGTTGATGACCCGAATTGATTAATTACCTAATATGATAAACAACTTTTTCGAAAGTCTGTAAAATTATTTATCTCATTAAAGATATAATTACTTACTCATAATCGATTTAATATCAATAAAAATCCTAAAAATCAATTATTAATTTTTTGAAACATCATTTTTAAATTAGGGGACCTTAAAATATGGTTTCCCTAATTTTAAAGAAATGGCTAAGCAATTGAGGATATAAAAGTTTCCACTCAACACTTTTAAAATATATTTATGTATAACAATTGTATTTCAAATTTCAAAAAAATATAAAAAAGAGCTCCAGAAAAATCATAGAAGTTAGGAAATTTGAAATTTTTTCTGGACAGTGAGAATATATGTCACATACATGTTACATATTCTAATCAATATTTGTTACATTGTTGCTTCATTTTATAACCAATATATATATGAAATATTTTGAATTTCTTGTATATTCGCATAAAATATTCATTTAAAAAATGTTCCAAAACTTCAGCAATATATAAAGAGATTTATCAAAAACTGAAACACCTATAACTGGCATTCCATCATAGTTGTGTGATCAATAATGCTTGCTTAATTACATTTCGAGTCATGTAGAAGGGGAGATATTTTGATGATTATTAATATTTCTCATTTTTTTTCTTTTTATTTAAGTATTTTTAACGCATCCACACTTTTAAAAGAAAAACTATAATGACTTACATTTATAACTATTATGAACTTAACTTTTGAAAACTATGCATATTATAATTTATAGAAAGATCTCGAACATGATTTTAATCGCTGTATCAGCAATATATTTGAGACATCTTTACTTTTTCCAACAGAAAATTTAAGGCTTTCAGCTCCACCTAACTCCCTGTTTATATGCAAAATTCTGCAAGCGTAGAACTTGTACGATGTATTTTCGGCATTGCTGGAAAATATCAAATCATCAATAAATGGATAACTATATAATTTAAAAAAAAAACGTAACTGAAAGACATATCAGTAAGTGCAAAGTATTTTCTTACAGTAATTGTCAGATATTAATGGGCGTAATATATATATTTGTGTGCGTTTAATATTTTTGAGATTGTCTTTAGAGTTTAGCAATTTTATTCTTGCAAATTTAGCAATTTTATATCCTTTTTTAAGTAATATATTTTGTTGATAGGGTTAGCTAATCGCATGCTGATAAATGTAGAATAACCAAGTTTAACATTCTAAAGCCTGTTAACTATTGAAATATATTTAATTTCTTCTTTGGTTTTCTTCAAATTTTAATTCTTAAATTTCTCAATTACCCAAATTTTCTTATATTTCTGTTATTCGTCTGTTTATTTTAATTTACTTTCTTTTCAATTTATAATTTTTCTTTTATAGTAAATGTTGTTTCATATATAATATCTCACTTCTTAGCTTGTAATTTGAAATTTATATTTTTAAATTTTTTATTAAAATTCCTTATTAGCGGATTTTTAAGCGTTTAAACGTAAATCTAAAAAGTTTAAAATCCGTAATAGAATTTATTCTAAATATAAGTGTTGCCGACTGCTGGTTATGTTTGAAATTAATTGTTTTTTACCATAACTAAAAATTAATGTTATGAAAGTATTATAGAACAAAACTCTCGTTAAAAATATCTAATTATGTGAAAGTTAACAGAAAATGTGAACCAAATCACTTAAAAATAAATACACACAAATAGATTTATATATTCAAATGAAAAAGTATGAAACGTCGTAACAGCGTTACCGTTAACATATTTGCCAGTGTCGCTATGAGAGAACGTTGCGAGATATATAAAGATGCAAATGGAGGCTTCGGCGTGGATCAGAGCATGCGCATGAGATAGTAGATGCTCTAGTAAAGAGCGCCGTGCAATAGACGCGATAGTGCGAGTGAGGACATCGAGGAATCTGCGTACTTATTCGACCAGTAGTTAAGCAATTACTTCGTTTAAAGTGATATGATGAGGGAGGGCATGGTGGATATAGACTGGTACGAGTTAGGTGGGGGGTGGTTAGGAATAAGCGAGGAAAGAAATGGAGAGTAAGGGCTGGCAGGTTTCCCTGCTTGGGTAGGAATAACGTAAAGAGTTGGAGTGAGGGATAGGGTAGGGGTAGGAGAGAGAATATGAAGATTGCCTGTAATGCGAGGGCTGGAAGACCAGTTCCCTGCAACTGGAGGGTGAAAGAAGGTATAGGTGTTTGGAAGGAAAAATGAGGGGTGTGATCATTGGTCAGCCTGTTTCCTAGAAAGTCTCTAGAATAGAAATGTTTTGAGAAAAAAAAATTAATCAGCTGATTTTTAGTCAGTTGACTGGGTGAAGGTACAAAGTAGGAATGAGGAGCTCAGAAAACAGCTGATCCGGAGAAAGTGGGCCAAGTTCTATTTTCTTTAAAAGAGAGATCTGAGAATGTATGCAAGGCACGAAAGGTGGTCGGATTCTTCGATGAATTCTTGTTGACCATTTATGGTCCTAATATTGTGGCTTGCTATTGTATTGTAGAAGTAGGCTAAGAGTTGGGAAATTAGCTAAGGAATAGAAGAAACATTTAATTCTGTATGTAGATATCGACTCACCATATATTCAGGAGCTTGAGCTATTGAACGTAAAAATAAATTTTGAGTTTTTTGAATCTGGCTTTTGTTGGTTCTTGTGGTTGACCTCCAGATTTGGCAGCCGTACGCTAAGAAGGGAATATGTATATTGTGTAAATAATAGTTTTGTTACGTTGAAATAATCATTTTGTTATGTTTTGTTTGAAATAACCTCAAATTTTCGCCCAGCAGTGCATGGAAGGGAATAAAATGTTTTTGAATTTTTGTCTTTGATGATTTGAATGTGGTCATGCAAGTTTAACTTGCTGTCTAGTGGAGGGCGAAGTGATAGATGTGTCGTTTCATTTGGTGTAGTCATCAAATAGACTGATTGGGTGTGTGGTAATATATTGCTCTAGTGCTTCTTGAGAAGAGGACTGTGTGGGATTTAACTGCTATGATTGAAATTTTTCAGAGGGAGAATCAGTCTTCTAAGATACTCACGTAGTCCTTAAGATGTTTTGGATTTCGAGAATCGATTATCAGCGAAGAGGCAGACATCTACTTGTGGGGATGTTGAAAAGTAATATATATAAATTTCGAATAAAATTGGAGATAATAGTCCATCTTGCAGAAAGAATTCATAAATTTGACATGTCTCAGAAATAGAGAAATGAAGTTTAACTTAGAATGTTCTATTGGAGATGAAGCTATAGATGTCGTGGATGAAATAATCAGGTAATGGAATTAGATGATGATGTAAATTAACCCTTTGTGCTTGAGCGATGAAACACTTCCTGGACTTCGAGAAATATACCTCCAGACACTATTCTATTTTGGAAGTTGGGTCTGATGAAAGTGACTCAGAGTAGTTGATGGTAAGCAGAGGTCTCTTACCAGAATAAGTGCTGATGCGGCCGATTGATGTTATAGAGGTCGTTGAATACTTTGATCTTCATAGCGTTATCTCTAAGGATGAAGAGCTCATTTTTTTTATTTCCCTTTGCATATTATTGAGTAAGAATCTGTCTAGAGGGAATTTTGTGGCTTGCCATAATTTTTTCAGTCTATTTTTTCCATACTTTTGTTATTGAGTGTGGAAGGCATGGTCGAAGGAGTGGAGTTTATAGCTTTGAATTTGCTGGCTTTGTTTATTGCAGTATTGATTGAAGAAATTAGAGATGATATAGAATTATTAATATCATCAATATTGTTGATGGCTGGACCTATCAGGAAATAAACTGAGCGAGGTATGATAGCACGTACACTGATATGCAGCTAGACGCAATGCGGTAGTGATGGAGCTGGGTAAACTAAGCCCACGGTGTAAGCTCAGGATTCCTGAAAAACCGTTTGCACGGAGTATACCAGTTTAAAGGATGTCGATTTTATGCCACAGATTGAAATGTTGAACAATCAATCTGTTAGACGACATGTGGATGAAGTTTTTGAGGTAGTACCGTTTGAAAGGTAGAGAAAGATTGAAGTATGACTAGTGCTGTTATGGATTACGGGATTCCTCACAGTATCGCTTTACGATTTTGGAGAGAATTTCAAATTACAGAAACATATGTAAGACGGCTTAAAAGTGGTCGTCCAAAGGCAATCACGCCAAAGTACGACTGGGTATAGTGTCCTACAATCCAGAAGAAAAGGGCAGCAGGGAGTGGTTGAAAACTCTAGACACATGGCGCAGGCGATTGAACGACCGATGCCAGGTTTTACCATGGCCAGAGCCTGCAGATGGTGGTCTGTTTACAGATGGCTTTTTTGGTGTGTACCTTAAGGATTGCTCATCGAATAATTTGCTTTCTATGGTGCCAGGAATACCATAATTGAACAGATAATCAATGGGGTAGGGGCACTCGTTATGGATTGGAGTAGGTGTTTTTTTAGTCTGAATAGCAGTTATTGACGCTTACACATCTGGAGAAATCGAGAAATCCACAACCATCAAAAGACACTTTTATGTCATGGTTTTTAACTTTGGAGAAATATCATGCTTCGTTGCTCAACCGACCTTCACAACTTAAAAGGAGTTTCAGTCATCGGGGATCGTTATTGTCACGAAATTCATCTTCCATAAGTGCTTCGTTTTAAAGGCGTTACGGGCCCGCAGATCCTTTTTAGAGACGACAATACGCCAGCTCATTGTACTGTAACTGACGAAAAGCTTTTCAACAGTGAGGATATTGAACTAAAGGATTATCCAGTAAGGTCCCCGAATCTAAATCCCATCGAGCATGTATGGAAATTTATAGGGAATATCTTGGCAGCAAGTAAATTACCGTCAGTAATGATTCCGGAGCTCCTTTTGAAGGTACGAGACTAATGAGGCATAAAATGCATCAACGACTCATTGATATCGTCATACTCAGTATAACCAGACAATATGAGACCTGTAAAGCAGTTTAGGGAGATCATATCCCCTCCTAAAGGATAGAAGCTTGTGGATGGACACTTGTCACATGGATGTTTCAGCCTTCAGCGATAATGTGCTCTATGATACTTTTTCAATAAAATTCTAATTTATTCTTTTGATTTTTTTTTTTTTGGCAATTGTTGCTTACATTACTCGTGTTCTTACTTCTTGGCAATCTTATGGTATTATTTGTGATGATTTGGAAAGCTTTTGTACAACGTTATATATATATATATATATATGTATGTATTTATATGCATTATTCCCATTCTTTCCTTATTTTAGGATAAATCCATTTTCGTGAAAATTTCTTGAAAGTATTACGGAAATTTGTAATGATGTGTTTAGACATTAATTAAAAAACTATTTATTTCTAATGTTTCCTTTACTTTAAGGACTTAATTACGCATAATTATCAAAATTAAATTACCTACATTCAATTTTCAAAAAATAACATATTTTATTAAATTTTCTATTTGAGTGGAATAATAGTTAAGTGACTTAAGACTAGCTTGTATTTATTTTACGAAATTGCATTTCGTTGAGTAAATTAAACACTTTTATGAGGAATAGAAGTTTACGCACTAATCTGTGAAATATATTTATAAATATATTTTGAAAAATATTAACAAGGCTTATATTTACATTCGATTTCTAAGGATAAAATTGATATATTAAGAAATGCATTGATTGTATACATTCATAAATTGCCAAATTCCTTTTGATTTTAATTGTTTTTTAAATTATATTAAAATTTCAATTTTCATAGAGTATTAAATATTCTACTATATTAACCAATGTGCTCTTAAATGTTATATCAGTAGGTTCTGAAAAAATGACATCTTTCTGAATGTATATATAGCAAAACCAAAAAAAAAGAAGAATATACTACTAAGCAATTTTAGCATAAATAAAAAAAATTAAGAATATCATTAAGAAAGCAAAACAAATCGCATAAAGTTTAAATGATATAAAGAATTCTAAATATTAAAGAAGTAACTGTATGTTCAAAATAATCTTAGAAATCTAAAATCTTAGAATCGTAAATACACATTGAAAGTAAAATAAATTGATCAATATAAAATTAAACAACATAAAACTTAATAAAATGGAAAGGAATGGAAAACTTCAAAAATGGAAAATAATTGATAGTTAGATCAATATACTATCACAGATAACAAAATATGATGCTTCGTTTTTTCTAGAAATAGAGACCCAAATTCCTTACCAAGCGTTTACTTTATGAATCACAGGTAACAACCAAAATTCAAACAAAGAAAAAAGAAAAGTAAGAGATAAAAAAAAGAGTTTAATATTGTAACTACATATTAAAAATTATAACATGGAAACAAAAAAAAATGATTAAGTTTAATAATTTCACTCAAAAAGGACGGACATAATTATTTTTTAATGTAATAATGAAGATAATGTAAAAATGAAAAAAAAAAAAAAATAAGCTAGAGGTTTTTATCTAAAAGTTTCATATTACATTCACAACTATAATAATTAACAGTTTCTGTCACGTTCCGAGAAGTAAGATTAAATAATGATAACGACCTCTACATTTAAAAAATAGGATTAAAATATATATGTGTACAAATATTACTACAATTATAGGTTAATAATTAACAGTAATTTTGAACAATATAATTAGAAAATTAAATGCATATATTAAAGCGTTATAATAAATATAAATATAAGAGTATAACAAATGATAAAATACTAAATTATAAATTCAAAGCTAAGAAAAGTTTTAACATCCTACATATTCAACAAAAATAATATTTTATAATTATTATGTCTTAAATAGTTTTCGTGTTTATTGAGGATAGTTAGTCTAAAGATAGATTTTTTAAAAATATATTTAAATTTTGTTGAATATGAAATTAATTATAAACTAATATATTTTTAAGTAAAGTATAGTTATATGAAATTTATCTAAAAACATTTTTATTAGAAGGTTACATTTCTAAAAAAGTACCTTGTGTACTAGAAAATTAGTTTTTGTCTTATTATAAAGTACTATAAATTTTGGTATTATCTATTTTTTACGAAAAAATGTATTTATTACCTTTCAAGAATATTATTTTTAGTTTTTAATAATTTTAAATAAGAGAGATAAGAGAGAGAGAATCAAATGAATGTATATATTCTGGCTTAGAATCTATTTTGAAAAATGATTTTTGCACCCCCAAACAAAGTAAAAGTATTATTATCAATATAATTATACTAGTAGTAGTTTAAATAGATATTATGAAGAATATTACAGCGAGACTGGATTAGTTATATGTATTTTATTCATTTCTATTTTTTTTTAATAAATATAATATAGTTTTCTTTTTAAGCTAATTGAACTAAGTATGTAAAATTTCCAACAGGAATAAATTTATTATTATTAAATTTACTAAAAATAAGAAAGAAATAAGAAATTTTATGAATTATTTTGTTTCCACAGCAGTAATTATTTTCAATATTTTCCACCATAATTTATTATTTTAAATAAACCGTTGTTATTAAATGGACTTTTATTTTAGTCATATTAATAAATAAATATTTGCATATTATTATATAATTACTTGGGACTAGAGAATTCTACAGTAATTTCTTAATTCTTTATATTACACGTTTTCATTACTAGGAAGCAAATCTGATAACATCCGACTGGTTGAATAGAAAATATTATAAATTACAAACCTTCTGTAATTTCTCTTCTGAACCACAGATGATGATGTTTGCTAAATATTGTGATATCTATGTGTGTTTTGAAATTAATGTAAGATGGCTGCAAGGTGTGGTAGTAAGTTTTCTTATTAGTTACTTGCAATATATAAGCTAATTTGAAAGTGCAATTTTATTTGTTATGTATGAGTTACTCATCTATAGTAAACAAAAATTTTTCATTGAAATATTAAACCATACAAATTTGTTAAACGTGTTTGAATGATGTGTTGTAGTGTAGAATGTTACTTTCTTCTAACCTGAGTTCTTGAATAAGTTTCTTGGAAACGGATATGTGTAGATATGATACTTTGAAATGAATAGCCCATCCAATGTAAGGAATTACAATAATTACATGGGTGCATCGATCACCTTGGCCGCACCATCAGCTTCAATAGGATGAAGCATCGTTCAAGCAAGTTGACTAAGAGAATTCTATTGCGCATGATAACTTTCTCCATCTCAAGTGCATGGATAGACAATAAAAACAACATGATTTATAGAGGCGAAAGCGAAAAAAACATGCTTTATCACAGTACTTTCAGACTGGATATTGAGACTACCTTTGCCAATACTTTCATAAAAATACCTGCTCTAATTTCCTCTTTTGGCTTATCCGATGAAGATGTTGATGAGTACTTTTCAAATTGCAGAGTTATAATAGGCATTCCACTTGAGTTAGAATATATAGAATATATTGAGTTAGAATATATTGCCAAGCATAGTTTCGATTATATTGGAATAGAAAACCTCTATGCCAATGTTGAAAAGATAAGTGCTGAACTTTAACCACTGTTCGCTGTCTGACTGAAATATAATTTTGTTTCACAGCATCGAAAATATGTTTTAAGTATTTCATAAAAATTTAAAATAATATGTTAATACATCATGCTAATAATGCTTATTCACTGAGCAATGTTTATTGTTATGTATGTATTATGTGATTTAAATTCAGGATATATTAAAAAAATGAATTATATGCTATCAAAAAAATGATGTTGCCTCGATACGATCAATGTGTACCATATATGATAAAAGAACCCTAGCCCTTATATACAATTTTTAAAATTTAAGTCTTACTTTTCTACTTCAGAATTCTAAAGGAATATATAAGTGCCTTTTTGTAAAATATCAAAATTTATTTTTATTTCGAGTCTGAGGAGGTTAATAATAAAATATTTTTTTTTTGTATTAATTCCTTTTTTTTCTTAATACCTTCGTTACACATACATTTATTAATACTATTTCTCCTATAGCATTTTTTTTCTATTTTTGATATCATAATTTTTAACATTATGATTAAAGTAATTCTTATAAATTTGATTTTTTTTGTTATTTTATTTAATTAGTTTCTGAATATTTGTATTATAATATGAAACTTTCAGTAAAATAATGGACACTGAAAGTCACTGTACCAATATCTAGAGAGTACCTGAAACACGATACTATCCTTCCCTCATCAGGGAAAAGAATCATTATGCCAGCAACAAACATACATAAAGTATGTTATCCATTATGTATGTATGTTGGATGTTGTTGTTCAGTAGGCAGTATGTTGGATGTTCGCACATCCATATATGAGTTTGAAAAAATATCCGAGACTTATGTTCCCTTTATGAGTCTTATGTTCCGTTCATGAAAACCACATTTGGTAAGGGTTTCATGGTAATAAATACTAAAGCCTCCCTCAGATGATTCAATAAGCCAACGATTGCTAAAAATGTGAGGATACCGGGCTATCTAGATAGATTTCGTGATATTATCTCTATAGAGGGAGTATGGAAAGCTATCTTGTAAGAAAAGTTGGATCACGTTATATTCGAAGATAAAAAAAAAAAAAAGCTTTTGAATAGCATTAGCATTCGTATTAGGACTGACTACCAAAGAAACTCCTCAAATGTTTCCTGTCCAGTAAGCCGTGACACTGTGCGAATTGTCTGGTGGCGAGAGGGAACTATATCCCTTATTAGACTTACTTTCAGTTTGATATCACAATGTGGATATTGGACATTCAAGCTCTACGAGATTTATTAATAAGCATGTTTCTAACAAATGCTTTTGAATAGTACAAGTCTTTCTTTGTTATGTTAAATGTATATTCATATCAAATTTCATTAAATTCTGACTTTTAATTTTTGATAAATTTCATGTAACATGCAACATATATATAAAGAACCAATTAAGAATTCAAAGCAAGCAATTAGTTTACAAAGCTAATAGCTTATGAGAATATTAATTCAACAATAAATTTAAATGAGCATTGAGTAATACAGTAAAAAATCAAATAGGATATAATCATTCAAGATTTTCATTTGATCGGATAACAAATGCAAACGTTCCCATATATGTATATTAATTCTTTCCCATATATGTATATTAATTTCCATTGTGAAAAAAAAATAGAAACTTAAGTATTTTATTATTCTAAATTTCCAAGAGACCAATTTATTCTTGTGGTTATAAAAATGTAGTTTTAATTTCATGATGAGTTGCTGGGTAAAACTACAACTTTCAAGAACAGTATATCGAGTCATCGCATAGAATAGAAAAAAAAATGCCGTTTATTATAATTAATTTAAAACCTGATTGTGAAAATGATTTGCTATTTTAAGTAGTACTTTAAAATTCTTAATTAAAATAGTTAGAATCATACAGCATTTCATGCATGTCCTCATTTAGTCGTAAAATTCAAAGATTTGGACAAGAACAGGTTTCAAACTAAAGAAATTCGTAAATATGAATCTTTTGCATTTAGCTGTAATGTTAATGATTGAGCAGTTAATTAATCGAAGAAATATAAACGTAAAAAAATTATATGGAATGAAATTATAAAATTTAAGATAAATAAATTATGATATTTTATAAGAGGAACAAGAGACTTCGAAGTTTATTCTTGGAAATATGCACCTCATATGAACCATATGTATTTAATTTAAAAAAACCAACATCTAACATAAAGTTTCATGTGTTTGCTTTGAGTCTTATGTTTTAAATTCAATCAGTAGAAAAAAATGTGTTTGTTTCAATCTATTATTTGCCGTTAGAGTCACAGTTTGAAATATTGATGTACTGATCGTGAATAGAAGTATTTGCATCTAACATTTCACAGCTCCCCGTAGGGTACTTCCATTGATAAAAATAAATTGATGCCACGCGTCCGACCTCATATTGGGGAATATATATATATGTACAGAAGATGTTCTGACTGTTTTAAGCCCACTGAGAGGAACTAGAAACAATTTCAAAGTATTCTTTGAGGCAGATCCAAATAACGTCTTCTGTGCTGATGCATTTTCTTACCATTTTTTTGTCTCCAAAGAAATAATTGTCTGTTTTGAATTCATATTGCTTCGTAAATTTTTTATTACCTACATATAACCTTACTCATATTACTTTAATTTAAACCGTATAAGGAGCACTATAGCAATAACTATTATTTTGCACTTAAATGACTATTGCTTCATAGCATTATTAAAGGTATAGTCTCAATGCATCAATTTATACATAATATCAATATCTCATCATTTTCTTTAATTATAACAGTTGATTGTATAATTCAATACAGTTAGAAAAAACAAGTTTTTTTCTCTTATGGCATTGAGTGTTCTTTACAAAACTCAGCAAATAATTATTTGCTTACGTTTTTATAGTATAATATACTTTGCATTTGAAAATAACCGTATCTTATTAATTTTATTTGTGACTGATTATAATATTTAAAAATATAATAATTTAGGCAAATATCATATAATATAGTAATATTAGTACTCGAATCATAATAATTCTCATTTAAAAATATTGAAAAATTACTACCATCAACTTCTAACTAATGATCAAAATTGTACTCAAAAAGTAGTCTAATATTCTAATTTCCTTAAAAGTAGCCACATTGAAAATATGTGTTTGAATTTTTGATGAATATGCAAATTCACCTTGCATATGAAACTAAAGTCATGTTAATTATAATTTTGTTTATCTCATAATATCATCACCATAGATTGCTGACATCTATAAATCTATCTGCTGATCCAAAATAGAGACATAATTGCTCTTCATAATCAATATCAAATACTGTTTTTTATACATATATATATATATATATATATATATATGTGTGTGTGTGTGTGTGTGTGTATTTATATATGAGTGTGTTATCATATTTGATTATTTGTTAAAAGTTTGAAAACAGTATTTCTTTAAAATTTAGAAATTAGAATTATAGTAATTCGAGTTTATAATAATTATAAATTACATAATAAATAATAAATATCTAAAGTAAGATACTTTTTAATATAATAATCAGTGAAAAATTATTAGATAACAATATTTTTAAACAAAAGCTACATCATCCTATTACAACTTAATTATATAATTATGTTCTTCGTTTTACAAACAACACATTTGATCACCAAATGCTCAAACTTCTTTTATAATTATTATACAATTATTCAATTAAATGTTATAATTAAATAAACAGTAAGATATGTTGAAATGAAGAGTAATTTCATTTTTAGATCTAAAATTGAAGCAATTGACAAATTATTAAATTGAATATATTTTAAACTAAATTTAGTTATTGCTGCCATAAATGGAAAATAAAAGTATTGGTGTTAGGATTTATAATTTTCACAATAAGTTTTATAAATAAATCTAGTCACTCGTACACTTTATAAGTATATTCAACTAAAATTAATAGAACACTTTGTAAGTTAAATATAATAAAATGCTTGATTTTGTTTGTTTGTTTTGTATCACTATAAATAAAAAAAAATCTGTGATAAATTTATGATTTGTTTCACAATTTACTTTATAATTGATAAAAGCAAGCATTAAACATATACGCAAAACCTTTTACAGTAAAATAAAAATTGGTCAGCTACGAAATATTGTGTTTGACTAAAATAATTCCCCTTTTAGTGGCTAACAAATATTTAGGTGAACTGAATATTTTTCTCATACTTTTGCTTAAGGTTTTATGGAAAGTGTATATGAAGCATAATAGTCATCAGAGGAGCATTAAAATGAAAATACCCAACTAAAAATTAAATATAAATTACTTTACAAAAAAAAAATAATAATTGATAACATAAATCATGTACCTTGTTGAATAAAAAACAATATAAAATTATAAATTTTGTTTCATTTTTTTTTTCCATTTATATAATCCAATGTAAAAAGAGCTGTCAAACTTAGTATATAGGACAAACACTCAGTAATATAAATATTAGAATTACTAAGCACAGAAATGTCAGATCATGTGACTAATATGAAAGTTCCTCTTTTTTTTTTTTTTTTTTCAGCTGTAAAACTTTTTTTTTCCATCTCTACGTGAGTGACTTTTTTTTTCTTCGTAAATTTGTAGGGAGTGATTAATATCTTTTTTGTATCGATAATACAACAAAAATCGTACTGTTTTAAAATATGGATATTATAACTACAAGCATTGAAGTGCAACTTTTTCTTTACCCTGTCAATCCACGAGGAGTAACTTCATTAAACTGAAAAACTGGTATGTAAGTCACTAAAGGAAAAATTTACAGTTTTACAAAATGTTTTTAGTTATTGTAGACCGAAGAACTCCATTAAAATTTTCGTTGTTCCCATAATTTCAAGTAAATATGATTATTTAATTTATAACATTTTATGGAAGTCCAGTAGCTTTTTCAAGTAATATTTAACCCAAAGCTTTTGCTCGTTGAAACTTACACCAGCTATTTAATCCTGGTGAATAATGAGTATACATAGCATATTTTTTACTGGAAAGGACAGTGGTAAATGCCGCAATAACAACACTTTGCATGCTTATTAGACTTCTATAATTCTGCAAATAGCAATTAAATTTTTTTTATTCTGCAGCTTGTCTCTAAAACTATAAGATAACATTCCTCTCCAGCCAATTCTTTTGGTTGCCTTTTTTTTTTAAACATTTGTATATGACTTCCAACTCTCTTTTACATATTCTCTCAACACTCTAATTTACACTGCAAATCATTATACCTGCAACACCATAAACAAACGATCTGACTAACGTCAAAATCACACAGATGATTAGGATATACAAGTTATTAGTATTTTAGCACATTGAGATGAATTAAGAGGTGCTTATAGAGGCAGGATCGTTGGCAGGAAATTCGACAGAGGAAGGATCTTTGCCTTCCAAAAATAAGGATTATCGTTTCTTGATATTGCCTGTCACACTAATCGAAATCAAGCCACTGTCGTACGAATATGAAATAAATAGGTTGCTGAGGGTCATATCGCATGGCATGCAGGATCTCCTCGCCCTCCCGTAACTAACACCTAAGAGGACAGACATATTGAAAGCTCGGCCTCCAAAACCTTACAACCGCATCACAGATCATTAGTCAGGAAATGTACATGTTTGCAGCATGCCCGTTATTAATTCATACGATTCAATGGCGTTTGCAGCAGCATGGACTGTCAGCAGGGTGAATATTACTTTGGATTTCTTCGATAATGGGGCTTAGAGAGGGATAGCGACTGGTGCACCGAACAACAAAGCTGGATACATGAATGGCACAATGTCATCCTTTCAGACGATTCACCGTTCTACGAGCAGTATTTTGATGGCCTTACATATGTCTGCAGACACCATGGAAAACATTCATCATCTGCATTCAATATCGATAAAGAGGCTTTGCACATAGTGAGATGGTATTGATGGTCATTAAGTACATGAAAAAAGCATCTCTAATTCGCTAAGGGTCATACTTATTAGCTAAAACGACTATAATTTGAAGGCAGATTTGTACGTTTCTGACATCTTACGTCGAATAGTTATGCCATACCTTCAAGGATTATCAAACTCCATCTTCCAACCAGAAAAAATCAAGACCACTTGTTGCACATATGGATTGATTGATTGTTGCCCTAGCCGGCATGGTCTCCATATATGTCACTCATTGAATTCATCTGCTCATGGGTTGCTAAGAGACTGGCCCACCAACCTTCTGTTGCAAAGACAGTTGATGAAGTGTGGCATAGACTTGGAGCAGAGCTTAATGAGTTACCCGTTTCTGTCATCCAAGTCCAGTTCGAATCCATGGTAAGATCCATATTATAGTCCAGTTCGAATTCGAGTAAGGTCCGTTTTAGCTTATAAGGGTGTCAGCAGCTTCTACTAATTTTGAAAAATTAATCATTTTGTCTTCATGCCTTACTTTTTACATTTAATAAATATCTTTTTTTGAATTTGATTTCCATCTTGATGTTGCAATTTTGATATTGCGGTTTCCTATTTTATATTTTCCTCAGATTTTCCGACCTCGAATGTTTGACATCTTATTGCATGTTCTATAGAGAAATATGGCATAATTTCAACTATCCAAAACTTCTTTCTAGTATCAAATGATATGCAACTAACAAAACCATTGGGAGACGAATTCCCATGCTTCTGTCAAGTCCTTAGCACTGATGATCTCTGTTAATGAAGTATTTCCCTTATTTTATTTCATTTGATGCATTATACATACTTCTTAGTGGCTTCAGATGCAGTGCGTAGAATTTTTAACTCCTGAATTTGAAAAGTTCTTTCAGACAGAAAATGCAAGCCCAACGTGCTGAATAGTTTTACTTCCAGCTTTATAGCCCTTTCCTGTGAGTATTAATGCATAATAAGAGCATTTAACTTAAATGATTTATTAATTCTTTAACACATCCACATAGAGAAGAAATAAATCCACTAACAAATTAATAATTCATATATTTTAAATATGAATTTGAGCATATGCTACATTTTGAACCATATGTCAAGCTCAGGTTATAATGAAAACACACTGGGGAATAAAATACCGTGAACACAAATATTAATATTCTGATAACAAACATTCGAATTCCGATTTGTTCGTTAGAGCCTTCAGAACAATTTTTATCAGAAAATTTCTGCTTCAAACCTCAAATTTTGAAACACATCCTTTTTTCTGTCCATCATTAATTGCAGTTGCAGTTTTATTATCAGGCTGGTATCCTTTATCACCTGTTTGATTGTATACTGATTTTTCGTAAATTTACGCTTTTCTAGGATATAATGTTTGCAATCCCCCATGAATATAATGTTCTGAACATCCTTTAATTTAATTTGTAATGTAAAATATAAATTATCACAATAAAAAATAGATCAAAAATTTATAGACAAAACATACTATCAAATAAAAACAAAAGTTATTTAGCTTCATTTCTCAACAATAAATTATTAATCTATTCCTTACAGATGTGATTAAAATATTAGGAAACTTAAAACTTAGTATTGATAAATAAGGACAAAAAAGAAAATGTCGAAATCAAGTTAAATATGCAGTTTTCTCTAACTTACTGTATCAAAATACAATTTCTGGTTCACTTTCACAGCAGACGAAGTATTTTTAAGATAGCTGTAACTTTATTTCTGTTTACTTATAATTGAAAAATAAAATTTATTCGGAAAAATAAATGTTTGAATTAAATGAATTTAAATGAAAAAAAGTGACTCAAGTAGTCAAAACCAGGCATGTTGTACGCAGTCAGTCCCTATAATTGTTTTGATCTAATTTTGTATAATCGTACAATATTATATCTTTGTGAAGTTTACTATTTGTGTCTTGCTATATAAAAATAATTCTTAGTTATAGAACGGATTCTGAATAAATAGTCCTAATTTATTTCTTATTAGATTTTATGACTACGTTTCACAATAAGAATAATTATATATATATATATATATATATATATATATATATATATATTTCTTACGTATTTTTGAAATTATAAATCTTTACAAAAAATTATTGATAAAAAATTGAAATTGAAATTGAAGTTATTGAAAATTGCTTCTAAAGAGATTTTAATTCATTTAACTAAGAAATATGCTAAAAAATTTTAAAATTCTATTTTTAGAATGCAACTTCTGTTATAATTTATTCATTATTTAGTATAATTTATTAATAAGCATTTTGTTAACATTAATTCTCTTAATACGACGGATTCAATCCACAAAGCATGCTTAACCACACTTAGTCTGCCCACAGCAAGATATTACACTTTAAATTATAACGATCTAATAAGCTGTTTGAAAACTTTTACACAAAGTTAATTACGTGCCTTTAGATCATTTTTCACTAAGAGTAGAAAACCGTTATGTAAATAATTGTTTAACTAACTTAAATACATTGATAACATTTAAGCAATAATTCAGCGATGTGAAAATATTAATATTGTAAAATTAATAAAGTATATCATGATTAATTAAAAAAATGAATGGTAGAGAAAAAGTCGGTATTATAAATTCATTTAAAATATGAACCATTGCTGCATAATACGTTACGAAAAAAATCAAATATGGAAAAATATATTCAGATTTACATTGCATAAAAACTAAGGATTCTGCAGATTCAGTTGATTCATGACAAAATATGAGGTTCCATGCTTTCATTAAGTTACATTTTATGCTGTACGAATGTAAAAATATTTGTGTGTTTGTGGATGTTTATATCCTTCTGCCAGAGAGATAAATTTAGTTTCATCGAAACTGGCAACAGCTTTACCATTTACCTATGCATTAGATTTACCTCTTCCTAGAACCTTATAATTTTACGATTTCCTCCCAATCCGTTGCTGAATATATATATATATATATATATATATATATATATATGTGTGTGTGTGTGTGTAAATAGACATAAATAAAGATTTTAGCTAAGTGATAAGGTATTTATTTGAAGAAGGGTATTTTTGAATAAAGCATACATATGTGTCATAAGTTCTATACAATACAGATACACATTCATAAATGGAAAAAATAATAATGAATTAATTTCTAAATTATTGATGAAAACAGAAGGTCTTATGTAATCGCTCGCTAGCTTATTTCTCTTCAATCAAACTTTTCAACTTCTTAATGACATTATTTAATTTCAGAGCTATGATTTGAGAATGATCACTTATATAAATTTAATACCACTATGTATTTCAGTTCAGTCAATAGGAAACATAAAATAAATATCTGACAGAGAGATTAGGAGCGTTATTATGCGACTAAGAGTTGGAAGTAAGGGAAAACATTTTAAATTAATGATTTATTAGCGAGATAATTTATCAGTCTTTGGATAGAGTAGAATAAAATTGGACCTAATGCACATGTTTTAAGACTTTGAACCCCATTCGAAGTTTTAAGTTAATTCTAAATTTCAATAAATCTTTGTTTGAGGATGCGAAAAATATCACATTCATAGTATAATAACCGATTCGTGGTCATTCAAAGAGAAACCAATAAAACTAGTTTTAATTTTATAATAAAATCTCTCTTGACTGAGTTTTTATTAAGTTTAAATGATTCAAATAATGAGCGGAGAAACCCGGGTGTGTCAGAGAGAAAAATATATAGAAAGAACTAGATATTATTAATAAGAGAGTAAAACAAAGAAATGTATTTTTCGAATAATTAATTTTTATTACTAACACAATTTTACTATTATTCGCATAATCTACTTAAATTGTTCTGTTATTGTCTTGTGAATGATAATCATTTAATCAATACAGTCACGTCTTTTTTCTACAATTATATGTAGTGATAAACAATTATAAAGAAACATATAATTTAAAGAAATCACCCACATCCAACACGTTTGTTCTTGCAACTAATGAACTGTATTATTAATCTATCTTCCGATATTTTTGGAATTTTCTTTATTAAAAAGGAACATTTCTTCCTATTGATTTTAATATGAAATAAATGAAGTAATCGTTCTTTAAAAATTAATAAACCGTATTTAATGTATTTACATTTCATGAATAAAGTATATTTTGGTTACTTAATTTATTCTTTCGAAACTTTCTGAATGGGATTATTAATAGAAAAATAATGTGAAAAGGGGTTTTCCAAATTCATTCTGATTTGGGTTTCTATTAAAAAATTAATAAACATTCAATGTGCTTGAAGTTCATCATCCTATATTAATAATAAATATGAGTTAATGATTGCTAAATTAAATGAAAAACATAGTTGATTTCAAATAAATTAATTTGTATTCATTAAAGCATTGCGAAAAAATATATTTGCTTCTGTACTTTAAATATTCTATCTATTAAAATATTTTATATATACATGAGTTGCATTATTTTTTTTTCTAACAATGAACTTTATTAATAATTTATTATATTAGTTTGTGCTTAAAGAACAAACACTCATCTATTTAGTATATTTTACTTAAATGAATCCAAATTTCATCTCAATGCTTTAATAGTATTAATTTTTATTATTCTAATGGTTTTTAAACTTAAAGGGATGAAATCATTTTCAAATAACTCATTCCAACAATTAATAAAGGCTGTTAAGTGATATTATATATGATACATCGATATTCTTTATTGAGGGAAATACATTTTTAGTTTATTATTATTTCAGTTAGAGGGCACTTTTCAAATTTATTTCACTTCTGCATTATAGACAAGCAATAAACATATTAAGTCAACCTTTTATTTGAATTATAAAACCATACTTTACCATCGTGATGTTTCATTATCTCAATGAGTTATATTTTCCCTTTCCAATACCGACTTTCTTATGCAATTATGTACTTCATTGGATACTTTTCAAATGATACAATTTAATCTTTAAATAACAATAAAAATAAATGTATTAAAAGCTGTAAAGTTATATATTTAAATCACTATAGAGAATTATCTATGAAGTGTATTAATGGAGTTGCTCAGTCCAGTAGTCAAGCATATGATGTATTGATATATGATACACTGATATAATTATTTACTTTTATTTTCTTTTAAGTTACTTTATAAACTAATATCAACTTGATTCTGCACTAAATATTTAATATTAAAATTTGGTTAATTTTAAGTTTGAAGGATGTTTCAACTTTTCTTTCATAACTTGCAGCTCATGAAGAAAAAATTTGAAAATAATAAAAGATTGTACTACTCAAATAATCGTAATAAACTCTCATCAAAAAGCATTATCATTATAATGAAATAATAATTGCTTCAAAGTTCTCTAGATATTTGTATTCCTCAAGTTGTTTTAAGACATTTCTTTTATGAAATAAAAAAAAAATACTATCTTTCTTACATAATAAATCTTCCATGATACATTCTTTAAATTTTAAGAAGAAATTATACATATAAGGACAAAATTACGCAAATAATGAACAAGAAACTAGCTAAAGAGAATAAGTTATGAAGTAAAAAAAAAACTCCAAATGGTGCCTTGCAGCAATTTTGAAGTAACTTGGGATTTGAAAATTGATCTAGTACTTTATTTTTCATTTGTATTTTTATTTTAATACATACATACATGATAACAATTATCTGATAAAGTTATTTGCATTTGAATGATACAATTTTTTCTCATAGTTTCAAAGCCTGACATATGTTAACTTTTTTTTCTGTAGGATCTTATAATAATAAAGAATTTTTTTAAGTAAATATGATATTTATTCATAAATATGAAAAAGGAAAGTAATTCATGTCAAGCATTAATATATTGTTCTAGTTAAATAAAGCTCTAGGGTGTATATTTACGAAACAAAAGACAGAATAAAACTTGTGATTACGAATATAAATTGAATTAGAGTACACTTCTTATACATCTCATAATTCTTCTTCTTCTTTTTTGTTTCTCTAATACAGTTAATATTAGAGTTGTATATAAATTTAGAAGAAATTTATTTACGTACAAAATAAAGTTTCTCTTCTGAAAAAATACCCATTAAAATTATATTCTCTTGAAAAAGTAATTAAAGTTATTAATTTAAAATTGAAGTAAATAATTCAGAAACATTGAAAATATACACACAAAAGTAAAAAATTCAGGCATAGTAAATTTCATAATCGTATGTGAAAGTACTTAAAACTTCTTAAACTTTTTATTTCAAAATACATTTCTGCGCATAAGAATCATATACGAAAAGTATATATATGTATATATACTTCTCAGGGACCATGTTATGAATCATTAAACGTTCATGAACATTTGAGTATATTTATGTGTCACTTTAAAATGAAAATGAATGTAATATTTATTCATTAAATCACGTTTCATAATATTGCAGAAATTAATTTGTTTCAAAATAAAAAAAAGAAAACATTTTAGCTTTAAATGCTCTTTAATATATAAAAACATACAAAAGAAATCATTGGATTGTTATGGATGATATTATCGACAATGAGACATGATATTCTTTACTACTTAAAAATAAGTTCATATATCTATATAATATTTAAATGCTTAACGAAATGTTGTAGAAGGAAGAGTGAAATTAATTAAATAAGCCTTTTATCTGTAACCATATTTTGAATTATTCTGTTAAACATTATTTTGAAATAAAGAGGAATTTTTACGATTAATATTTTGGTGACGATGATCTCTAAAGATTTCTGAAAAAAAGACATGTTATAGCCAATTATTTAATGTTCATTGAATCATTATAAGATTACTTCCATCCCTCGCTATTGAAAATTATTTTCTTTTTCTACTCTAATAAATGCATGTAATAAAGATTAAGGTAAAATTTAAAAAACAAAATATTGCATGAGTGAAAGAAATATACATCTAATTAGTTTAAATGAAAAAAAATTGGTTACTTCAATCATCAGAGAGTAAAATCAGAGGTATGTACAGCCAGGAAAAAAGATTAACAACTTTTACTCTACTGCAACAAAAAAATACTCACGATGATTTTTTGAATTTTAGTAAAATGACAAATGACAAAAATAATAATGGATGTACCTTTGTAAATATTAATTTTATTTAGCATTATGATATTTAATACAGTGTTAAAGGTTCCAAGAAAGTCATATGTTCCCAATGTTAAATTCACCAACTTTATGTACATTTTTTCTCAAAAATGGTGCTAGATAGAAATATGAAATTATTATGGAAGTTAGAATAATATTTTTATATACTTTAACGTACCATTTTCTTTCTAAGTTAAATAGAAAAAATTTAAATAATTATTTATTCTTAAATTTATATGTCTGGCACAATTTCATGGCATAAATGAAATAGTTCTCAAAAAGTTATCAAACTCCGTTGTAAGGAAATGTAGTTCAACATAATATACATGACATCATAAAACTGAATTATTAAGTTTCATAGATATTGAGATAAAGGAGCTTCAAACTGAAAAATCCATGGTTTGAAGAAATTGCATTAATACCTTTATTGTTGATTAATAATTTAAATTTAATAAAACATTGCTTTGTATGAAGAAAAAGTACTTTATTTAGCTTCATATGAATTTTTAAGTTCCCCTTTTGCATTTATATTTCTTTTCCTGGCATTTTTTGTTAATTGATAGTTTCCGTTCTCTATCGATAATGCGTTCTTTGCCTTCTTCATCCGCGCTCTTTCCACAGCGATGACCTAAACTATTTTCAGTCATTCATAAAGTATGGCAATTTGATATATTTCTTGAACTAATTCAAGAAATAGCTTCAAAAATACCACACTTTAAGTTTTCGATGGTAACAAATAAAATTTTTGGTATAGGAGTCTAGATGACACTGTTCACAAATTCATTAATATTCTGTGTTTTCCTATAAAAGCATTTCCTTAAAATCTTTAAATGTTAGCTAGATGACTTCCAAATTTGTAGAGAAACATACGTATTTTCAGTGAGGTCAAAAGTTTCGTCTTTTGCTTGGACATGATGAAAACCACATGAGTTTTCAGATCCAATTGGACAGAGTTATTTTTAATTACTGGATATTACATCAATACTCGACAAAAATGAAATTATTAAGTCCAAAAAGTTAGCTGAATGGATTTTTGAAGGGGTCCAACAATTCCAAAAGATTTTTAATTCTTATTCTAGGACTATTCACCGCTTAACTCACTCTAATATGCTCCCATCTGAGTTCTTGTAAGCAGAAAATTTATCCGAAACATACTTTAAAACAATTAATCATATATTATATCCAGAATCTGTATTTACATAACATTTATTATACTGAAAGAAAGAATAGCTTAATATGACACTTTTACAATTCCAACATTAACATTTGATTCAATAACAGTTTCAATATCGCTGATGGTTGATTTTCCAACACATTTACTGTTAATGTACTCTTATTTCGTGGCATTCTAAAAAAGTTATCTCTTTTATACAAGTAAAATACTACTTGCTATAAGAATATAGTGGAATCAATGCGTGGAAAACAAAATCCAAGGAAAATATTTTAAAATTTTTGATAGTTTTTTAGGTTATATAACCAGAAAGGCTATTATCCCTAATGTTTAAAAATTCATACAAAGAACAATATAAACAGTTAAAAATTGTAATTTGGATATATTAGTCAGCTTTTTAAAGAGTAGACAATTAGAAAACTCTTCTGAGAAAGAAAGAAAAATTCCAGTACTTATGGTTTATTTTCATGCACAAGTGTAGTGCACAGTTAGAAAGATAGAAGCTTAACTATTTAATGATACAAAAAGTAAAACTGTAAAAAAACTATTTATAGTCGAATATTTGGCCGAACTTCACTTTCCCGGTCCCCTTAAAAGACTGCATAAATATTGATGATGCGTTTAATGTTTCATAATAATTAAAATTAAACATTCTAAACGCATTTCCAAAAAGGAAAATTCAATTTGTTGATAATATGTAACAAAAGTTTCATTCAATTTGTTGATAATATGTAACAGTTTTAGAATGATTGTATTGATAGTGCAGTAATTTTCAACCTGTAGGGAACGCCCCCATGGAGAGGCGTTATGAAACTGCATGGAGGGAATGAGCATATCGAAAAGAAAGGATCATTGTAAATTGATTAATTTGTAGAAAAGTAAAGTACACATAATTCATTTTGACATAAGAAAATAAAATAGGCATTTACACTGATACAATGCAATTATAAATAGGATTACATCAGTACCACACAATGCCTTTCATAATTAATTTAACAATTCTAAATTAAAGATAAATATATTAAGTATTTGTGGCCTCCGTGGTTATGTCTTGGTGAGCTAAGTTTTTTAAAGTAAAGGTTATTATAGAAATATTACTTCAATGTCCCTCAAACGTTCTGGAATGTTCAGAAAAATCAGAACTTCTCACTACACCACGATAATGTCCTGTACGGTGAACCTGAGACAGAGAGCAATTGAAAAGCTTCGATACAGGTTTTGTCAATGCAAAGTATCTAAGGAGCTAAATATCAGTAAATTTGCTTATTCTTAATAATTTGTAAATTTATAATTAAGGTTATAGTTAAGTCTTAGAGTCAAGCTACTCTAATTGCATTAATAATTTAAGCATTGTTATGTGAAGAATAAAGTTTGATAAAAATTATGATTTACTGTTCGATTGCGGTCATTTAAAGAATCTGAAAAATTGTGTGTAGTTGTATGTAGCATTATTACATTTGTATGATTTTGAGGCATAACTGATTAATGCATTTCTTAATAATATGACCAGTGCATCCAATACATTATAATTCTTTTATACCATGACATGGTATTCTAGTTTCATGAAGTTGATCTTAGAAAATTAAGAAAGCATTAGCATTCCCTCTGTGCAAAAATATTATTTTTTTCCTGTATTGGTCAATTATACTCAGCGGGGCTATAATTATTATATTTTAGATAATAACTTACAGTTAGTTTTAAACAGTTTTATTTCATATTTTTTTCTATTTTAGTACATTCTCATATCAGTTTTCTTACTTCCCTACCTATTAAACCATCATGTCTTTTGCTTGAATAAGCTGGTTTGAGTACTTAAAAGCCCCTTGAGTAAAATTTTTAAAAATTTATTACATTTATATTATGCTTTACATTCATTATTGTTGATACATATTTTATTGTCATACAATATTAACTGTACACATTTACATGTCTTTGGCAATGAAAATACATCATGAGGAAATCTTTGTTGGGTTTTTTTTTCAATTTTTCTTTAGGCAACATTTTTTGTACATGCTTCTTCAAAGCATTCTCATATTTTATGGGTTTTCCCCTGGTGCAACTGCTTATTCTCTTTCTTTATTATTAAAGTAGTGTTTTCTTTTCACGATAATATTTGAGCGAAATTTAGTCAGCGGTTTTTCAATTTCGTTCAGATATGTTATCGCAAGGATACCTTGTTTTAATTATAAAATATTATTCATGCATAAAAAAGAAAAACTTATTTATTGTAACGATGTCAATTGTACTGTAAAATAAAAACAGAGATCATCTGTAGTTTTTATTTTGAATGAACACTCAGCAGCTAGTTTATCACTAATTCCTGTTTAATATGTTTCATTATGAAGACAAATTACATCGGGTATCTCTCCTCAATTATCCACACCTTTGTCATCAGCTTACATATTTGAAAGAGCGATTGCCGAATGACATGTGTGGTTGAGAAGCAAAAGAAGAGGAAAATATTTTCTTATCACATGGAATCTATGTGGAACATTATTTGAAATGCATATAATACAAAAATACAAAATTTATTTTAATGCCAATACATATTCATATCAACCCTATTTGAGCGATTATAAAAAAAAAACATCATTTTTTTTTTTTATTTTGCTTTAGAAATTTAAAAAAAAAATTTAAGTATTTAAAGATTATAAACTAAAGACAATAATTTAACAGTGGATTGAATAAAAATTAAATTATATTTAACACACATTGGAAATGACACAAAACAAATTATGGAAATACGTAGATTAGACTTATACTGGGTAAAACGGTTAAAAAAACAATATAAGCTCATTAATACATTTTGCGTACTTCTACAAGGATATATAAAATAAATGTTTTTTTTTTTGTTTTTTGTTTTATGTGTATTACAAGAAAAAATCATGCCATCAGAAACGATTCAATTCATTATTTACGTGTTATGAACATCACGTTTATATCAGTGGTTATTTGAGCTTTTAAAATTCATTTAATATCTTATATAAAGTATAGGAAATTAAATTTTCTTAATATCTAATTTGTTTTAATTTTTTTTTCTTTCAGAATATTTTTAAATAGTAATAATATTGCTTTCTAACAGAATGATTTGGAAAGTAGGAAATACGGAATGACAGAAATGTTCCAATCGAGGGTAATACAGCAAGAAAAAATATGAGGAGAACATGGCAGGATGAAACACGTTTTTATGGTAGAAACAAATATATTTCTTAACAAGAAACATGTTCAAAATGATCATATTTTATTCACATAACAAGGTTTAATATTATGGTATTTCCTCTAATCAAACAGGAAATAAAATGTGTATGAATATATATAAATACAATTATGTACTTTCTATATATACTTTTCATTACTTAAGATATACTTTTCATTAATTTTTTCTTTTGTCTCCTTCAAAAATTTAATAACATTTTAAAATAGTTTTTATCATTAATTTACAAATTTATAAAATTGTACTATTGAAATGAAATTGAAAATGTCAATTGTTTCCTTTAATACGAATAAAAATCTATAATCTAATATTTAAGGTATAAAGTATAAGGTTATAATGACTGCATATGTAATGATAGAATAGATTATTTTTAACTTTTTTGTCATTTTGATTTTATTACATTGTTTGCAATTACACGTTTCATACCTTTGAAAATAATATAACTTTGTACTATCAAATGAGCAGAAATTTCTATAAAGTTTAAAAAACGTGAAATGACCTAAAAACCTATTTTGAGTATTATTCATAATTATAGAAAAGCTTCTGAAAACAGGCATTCATGAAGTTACAATTCAAACCTATTCTGTTGTTATTAATTTTTCTTATATTATTCTCATGTTTTCTCATGATTCATGTTTATAAACTGATAATGTACTTATAAATAAATATCATGTGTTTTAAATTTAAGCATGGAAAACATATCTAAAAAGTATGAGAATCTTTTTACAGGAAAAAAAAATCTTCTATATTAATTCTAGATATTTTTTATGCGTTTAATTACATTATGAAGCAATCGTGTACAAGAATTATATGACACCGAAACTATTTACGCACTTTTTCAAATTAACCTTTCTTGGAATAAGTATTCAAATTAAAACACAATGCTGAATATAAACAAAAAAAGGTTTTAATAAAATTTAACGAGAACAATTTAAATAAGTATTAGTTATTAATACATCAAAATTAGTTAAAACCAAATATATACATTGCAATTGTATTTTTTTTTCTTTCGAATAACTTAAATGTAGTTGTAAAAAAATTCAATGATTCTTTTGGCCAATTAGAGCAGTCTTTTGTAAGTTTGCTTTTATGAAATTAATTTTCATTTACCTTAAGTACTTGGTATAAGTAATGAGTTCTTTTACAAAAAAAATATAATTTCGTAGGTGAAATGTCTTATCATATACTGATACACAAGCTTAGAAAGATGCTGAAAACTTCATTGTACAGAGTTTTAAGAAATGTATATAAAATGTTTTGTGCTACATTCTTAAGGATTTAGACTTTTGGAAATGTGAGCATTTGAAAGATAATGCTGGTCAGTTTTAAAGAAAGTTTACAGTAATGAAGTCCACTATATACATAAAAAGTAATTTTTATAAATTTTAACATTTTAAATTACTTGAAAATGTCATGGTATAATAAATGAACAGTATAGGCCAGTTCTTCTTAAAATGTGGGTCACCAGTCAATTTTTATGTAGTCTCTACGGGATTTCGAATTGCAAAACTAATCCCGTTAACACGTTTTACTTTGGGTCTATAGTTATGTGGAGGGCGAATTCCATAAATACATTTTAAAGTAACACAGGAAGAAAACTATCAGAACACATCGAAAAATAGAATGAAGTGGACAAAGGAATAGACCATGTCGCTTACGTTACAAAAAACACGGTAACAAGAAAAATTTAAAAATAGAATAACGAACTAAAAGGACAGGGAGAGAAACCTTTCAATGCTCTAAGCAAAGAAGTAAAGAGAAGTGACCATATTCTTGTAAAAAGGTGGCAAAGAAACGTGTTTGAGATACAAAAATGATAAAAGGAGCGGGAGAAAACCAAACGGGAAAAGTTTGAAACTAAAGGGACAGAGAACAGAACCTTCCTGTCCAGATCGTAAATTGGAGACAGTGACTTTCGTCAGAAATAAAAGATGGTAAAATCCGACATGCACATATGACCAAAACAAAATCAGTTATATGGATCATTTTTAAATTTTTTGAATAAGAAATGGTCGGACATTTTAAAAGCTTTTATTTTTATTTGGGATTTTCTTAAATTTTTCATTTTTTTCGATCAATATTATTTTTAGTCGTATAAGGTTGCAGTTTCTAACCGAAGATTGTAAAGAGAATCTACTATTTCCTGTATAGTAAATAAACTTTTATAGAGGACTTAAAATTTAACGCAATTCAGTTATGAAATGTTGCTGCTAGCCCTTGAATAGTTGTTTATGGAATTGTCTTTCAGAGTTTTGGAGGGTTGACGTCGTAAAGTAAATATGCGCATCAGCTTAATATCAGAGTACATGATTCTGGAGTTGTTGGTGAATTTTGGTGTGTGTTTTAGTCGTAGCGAATTATATTAAACAGATGTGAAAAGGAAAAGAAAGAGTTTGACTCTACAATGTCTATTAGTGATATAAACGTTGAATATAATTTTTAGGTAATAATTATAATTTAATTGGTAGTGTTTATTTTTAATTGTTATCTCTCCTTTATAGCGCATTTGTATTATAGATAAGTAATTGCTAAAAAAATAAGGCCGACAATTTTAGAAAGCGAAACTTAAATCTTAAATTCAAAGAGATCAAAACGAAGAAAAGTTGCAATGAAGTATGATTTTCTCTAATAAACATTACGGTTTTAATATAATAAAGACGAAGCTAATTCAAAACCTGAATGTATCATTTTAATGATATACTGGTAAACAAAAGCAAGTACCCAAGATTATTTTTATATCCGCTTATTTATAAAAAAAATGAAAAATGAGTTTCTCGATTATTTCAAAAGTAAGCTGTTGTTTTCGCAATGTCAAAAAAAAAAAAATTCCTGTCACCAAAGCCAACTAAAATTTTATGAATGCTTCACACCTGATGCTTTATTGAAGTCTATAAACTGTAAATCTCGTAAAGTTAGCTAAATTTCTCTGCTCCTAGCGGGAAAAAAACGTTGAATTTACATTTAGTGAAAAAGGCTTAAAGGTTATTGAAGCAATACCACTTCAAATGACCCAGCCTCTCGCATAAGTAATGAAATGCTCCTGTGTGCAGAAAATAAAATGATCCAAAGAGTTACCATTAGTATTATTTTTTCTGGAACTGGATAAATATACAAATAAAAAGAATTATCCTAGATTCTTGCTTTCATACTTTACATAAGAAACAATAAATCTCATGAATATATGCTATTTTGTAAACAAATTATTCGAAGACTTAGATAATAAATATTCAAGAACCTCGAAACGCTTATGATATATAAATGGTTAGATTAGATGAAATTTATAGGGATGTATAAATATAGTGTGCAAGTTAAATACTGTAAAAAGTCAATGTTATGACTCAAATGTTTGTATTTAATCAAAAAGAGATAGGGATTCACTAAATATTAAAACTGAAGTATTACTATCAAATTCTTTGCGATAGGGCCTTAAGAAGTTTTGAGTATTGCTCTCAAACTAATAAATTTAATAAATCACGACCGTTACAATCACACTTACTCCTAAGGTTCTGTAAAGAATTAGATGAATAACCAAAATTCCTTTTTCTGCAAACGACAGTATTTTGGCTTTCGAGAAGAAATTGCTTTCTACACTTGGGGAACTCTCTACAGAAGTCGCAATATATTTGTCCTATTAAAATGAACTAGCAAAATCGTGTCGAGATGTACAATTTGTTTTGAAGCTCGAGTATTTTAACTAATTTATTCATTGAACTTAATTAATTAAATTTACACTTACAATACATGAGATATATGTATATCAACATTGCATGACAAAATTCGATGCGTCCTACCAAACTGCTCATATGGAAATTCAATATGGAAGAACACAAGTATGAGAACATTGAAACATTTCTAAAGCTTATAATCTAATATAATGTGAACGCTTTTGACAGCATAATAAACGTGATCTAAAAATATTTCAAGGATTTGAAAGAAAGCTTTAATTATTAAACAGCTATAGAAATAAAAAAATTCACATGAGAAAAGATGGGCTTAAAAAACGATATTCATACCTTCCAGGAAATTATTATTTCTTGCATGCAATAAATAGTAGCTGGTGAAGCATTTTCGACTTATCCGAATATACATACAGAAACTCAATTGAGATCATAGTAAAGTAACATAATTCTGGTTATATGCCCAATAAACCTTTTCAATTATTTCTAACGAGACAATGAAAATATTAGTACTTTTTACATCTTTCACACTTTGTGAAGAGGGACATTATTTTATTGGTAGGGGATAATGCCAAACATCAAAATAAAATGCAATTGTAGAACTAGATGGGTACTTAATGTGCTCCAATTAAAGTTGACTTCGTTTCTATGATCAAAATCATTGTAAAACATGCTTTTTCTTCAAACAGATCTTAATAGAAATATCTTTTTCAAAATTTAATTTAATAATAAATATTTTTTTCTTCATTAAATTTACATTTTGTTCCATAAAACGTGTTTTAGAAAGAACTTTTGCTGTTCATCTCTTATAAAATTCAATGAACCAAACATGAAGTAAGTGGCTATAGATTTAGTTTCAAAAAGTTTGTCTCAACGCTTTAAAGTTTGAGAACCCCTATATGGAATAAAAATTTCCATATTTTAAATGAATTTATAAAATATTATAAATAAAATGCGCAACATTTAGAATGTAAGCGATAAATATGGTAATATAAATAAAAGGAAGAAAATAGGAGCAGTTGAAAACGTTTTTTCGTAAAAAAGATTTTAAATTCATATTCTGCTGACAATAAGATAAAAAGATTTACACCCCCGTCTTAGTACATATGATATAAAATACAAATTTTCTTTTACTCTTCCCATGAAGTTTAGAATATAAATGATTGTTTAAATGTTTTATAACAAATAATAAATTAGAGGAATAGAAAAAAAAAAGTTAATTTCCTGACAAGAACATAGGACAAAGACGAATTATTTATTTCCTCTCTTGATGTATAATACTTTTCTTTCGTTTATATCAATTTGAATACTCATGTCTTGATGCACATAAGTAGATAAAAATGAAAAAATGTACTTGACCAGTCATAGCATGAATCTTGTTGAACACATAAGGAATATATATATATATATATATATATTTATTTATATATGGAACAAAAGATTAAAATTATAATTCAGAAAATGCCACACCATAAACAGATAAAAAATTAATTATAAAATCCATATATAATGATTAAAAAACTACATAATTAAAGAAATCAATAAAAACTAAACTAAAACTAATATAATTCATATTAAGTTATTATAATTTTTTAAAAATAATAAAATTAAAAATTTAAAATGTGTTGGAACGTCAAAATCTTCAAAAAATCATGATTTGAGATTTTTTTCATTTGCGTATTGTAAAGAATTTCACCATTCCAAAGATACCATATTTTTATCTCTATGGTAGATAGAAATTTCAAAAACTTAGTTTTAGATAATCATTGAAATGAGGTCATGCCCATTTAAAGAATAAAATTTGTAAGCAGCGCACATAATTTTTGTATGATAGTTCAATGTAAAACTCTAACAGATTTTTTTAAAATTTCATTATAAACTGAGCCATGCTTTTTGAATTAGCTCATAAGAAATTTCACTCTATATGTGACGGAAAAATATTTCTTTATACTTACATGAAAATGTTTTAGAGGGATCACGAGTTTGTTCTTTTTAGTTAACGTTTGTATCAAAAAAGCTTTCTAAATTATTCAAAATATTTGTTATTTTCAAGCAATTTTGTTATGTCTAGATCAAAGACAAGAGTCTTTAAAAAGAGGAAAGGACATTTTGATAAAGGTGGATGCTGAAATGTGAATGAATTTGTTGACTCGTTCATGGGAAATTGTGATGATGGAGCAAATCATTCCGAGGAAGAAATAAATCTTCCTGATATTGAAAAAGAAAGTGAAAAAAATAGACATATCATATTCAAATGATGCTTACTTTGATTTCAGAAACTTTATTAGGGATATCAATCTTTTAGAATGTGCATTGTTTGAAGCTGTGAAATGTTTAAAGTGTTGTAAACTAGGACTTACGTTATTATTACGAGAGAAAAACTAAGGTAAAGCTGTTTCATTTGATTTAGAATGTTCTTTCTGTAAATATATTTTTTTTTTCAACTGAAAGCAGTGTGACAATAATTATGAGTTAAATAATAAGTTAGCTTATGACATGCAATGCATAGATAAAGGGACTAAATCTGAATTAATGTTTTGCGGTATTATAAATCTCTCCCACCCCCACCTACAAAATTTTCAGAATTTAATAATACTCTACAGCAGAAGCCAGAGAAACCTCCGAAAAGAGTATAGCAGAAGCTGTTCGTGAAGCAGTTGAGGAAAATAACGGAGAAATAGGCATTGTTGTTGCGTTTGATGATAGCTGGCTTTAACAAAGATTATCTTCAAATATTGGTGTATTGAGTTACAAGAGTAGATTCTGGCTAAGAAAATGATGTCGAAATATTATTATAACCTTACGTTCGACCAAGCAAAATTACCCATCCCTAAAACTACAAAATAAATTTTTAAAGTTATAGTAGAAAAATGGAGGTAACAGGGCTCTATCAACATTTCATCGTTCAAAATTTAAAAACAATGTTTGATTCACAAAATTCTTAGGAGATGGAGACTCGAAGGTGTATGCTTTTATTGTTAAGAACAAAATATAAGGGAACCATTATTCAGCAACCAAATTAGAATATATCTGTCATATAATGAAGAGAAAGTGGAAACGTCTTTGAAACATTAAAGAAAAAATGAAAGGACAAAAATATTTAGACGGAAAACCTATATCTAGAAAAAACAGGCTGACAGAGGCAGAAATTGACCGTCTGCAATCCTATTAAAGTCTGCTCATACGGAGAAAATTGTCTATTGTAAAAGATATGCGACAAGCCGTTTGGGTATTATTTTCATACAAGTTGTCAACTGATGAAAAACTCCAGCATGGATTTTGCCCATGAGATGCCAAAAAAGAGAAATTGCTAAACTATCAATTTTGTTTTGAGAAGCATTTTTAGGAGTTTGTACAATCCAGAATAATCACATATAGAAGCCTACTCTCTAGATAAATATGATGTTCTATCTTCATTAAATATAAGCGATGTAGAGAAAAAATGTATTGAAAATCACTGCAAATTTAGAGAAAATTGAACAGTTTCTAGCCCTTCATTGAACCTAGTGAGTATATGACACAGGAAATGAAACGCTTTGACAAAGAGATGTTATTAAAAGCTAGATACTCTTGTTTAAAAAAAGCAAAACATATTATAAAAGAAAAAAGGCTTAAACAAAAAAAAAGAGGAGGATGAAATTAGAAAAATGGTGCATAATTTAGTACACGGAGTAGGAATGTCTGATAAGTTGGCATTTTTGTATTAAAATTTATTTTTCTCAAAATGTAAATTTCTCATGTTCGATGAGTGTAATTTGTGTAGGATATGTTCATAATTCTTGCTAATATATACTGAAATGAAGCTCTTAATATAAAATAAAAAAATTCCTTTTTTGAATGAAAAAAGAAATATATTTGATTATAGTACAATATTTTGTAAATTGATAAAATTTTAAAATTAGCTAAAAGCTCATTTCAGTATAATAAAATGGATGTATTTTACTTGTGTAAGAAATTTCAAACTTTTATCTATGATAGATGTACGAAAACAAAAAAAAAAATGGAAAATAATATATTTCAGTTTGTAACAGATTTACTACAGTTAAGCTGAATTATTCCAGAATTATTGTTAATATTATTCCCTTAAAATATTATTTTAATAATAGTTATAAAACCAAAATAAAATTTTAAATTATATGAAAAGCAAAAATAATCCTTAAAATATTATGAAAAAGATAATACAGACTTAAATAGAAGACTTAAATAAAAGGTAAAAACAAATATAACTGAAGAACAAAAAGTGCAAAAATAAATTAACGTATGAAAATTAATTTGCATAAACATATCATGTCTGGGAAATCTGCAAATATGGTGCATAAATTAAGCTATGAGTTGTTCTTGAACATTCCAGAACACTTTAATCTTCTTACTTAATGAAAAATAGAAAAAAAAATATTCACTTACTTATTAAAAATTGTTTGTGAAAATATTACAAATCATACACAACAGTAGAAACATAGATGTCACAAAGTTACGAAAAAGTAAAAGCTAGTATGACTTTGCTAACATTTTCTAGCCCTTCAAAGAACTCATTTTAGCAGTTCTTAATATACCATCAATACATTTGGATTAAAGCAATCAAATGCCTGATACTTTACACTTTTAATGCTCACATATTTTACACTGGATCTTTAATTGAAACAAATATTAATATGAAATAAAAACAGCAAATACTTTTATTCATAGTAACAAAATGTAAAAGAACTTGCACTTGATCATTTATTTTTTTTCAAGAATTCCTAAAAAAACATAGAAGGTAATTGCAAACACTACAAAAAAGAAATAGCAGGGATATTAAATGAATATTCAAAGAAAGTAGCAATATCTACCAAGTTATGTCATAATTAAAAACACAATGATTTGCAGTTATTTTGTTTTCATAAAATTAGATTTAATGAATTAAAGACAGATTAAGAATTATTTTAGATCATTTTTAATCTCTCTCTCTGTTTATATGTAGAAAGAAAAAGAAAGAAACCTACCACTCCTGAAGAAACCCATTTGTTAAGAACATTTTCATTTTAACTTACAATTTTTTCGCCTTTTTAACTAATATTCCTATCAAAAAAACATAATATACAAGAGTGATTTTTAACATGCTATGAAATTTTCCTGTTCGTAAGCAATACATCTGGTATTTCTTTAATTTCATTTATTTTCATTCAATAATAAAAAGTAATGTTTTAAGAATAAGTATTTAATTAAAGCTCAGTATACTTTTATTAGATTATTCTTTTTTAAAAAAACTGGAATTCTCACTGATAATGTGCATAATATTTCTGTTACTTCAATTTTCTTTTTAGTTTTTTTTTTCTTTTATTTGGATACATCACTTTTTTCATGACATATCAATATATCAAATTTCTTCCTCCTTCGTGCTTTTGTATTTGAAAAAACACACAAAATGTTTTACTAAAACAAACTATAGATCAAAACATTTACCTTTAAAATATTGCATAAATATTAAGATTGAAACATAAAGTTAGTTTTATTTCATAAATAATAGTATAGCTTATTAAATAGCAGCATAAACATGATGCAGTGACACCTTTATTTATAAATATACTTTGTTTGAGATTCTGCCTTTTGTTACAAATTAATGTAAGTATATACGATAATGCCAGTGAAATTAATGGTATTTCTTTAATAAGCTCCTTTCAGAGAATTCCTACAAGTAAATAGCAAGAGCTTGTCGATAAATTGGAAATGATGCTTGAATTTGAAATATAGAGGAAGCCAAAGTGCGTATCTTTCAAATAAACAGAGAATTGGGAATTACCTTAGAAAAGCGGATTAATTGGTTTCTTAAACACGAGCAGTTACTGTATATTCTTTTTGAATTAATGAAGTGCTACATAGAACCCATTTTAATGAGGATCACAGAAAAGTCATTAGTCATGGGGAATAAGTGCAAGAGATCAGCATAAATCACTTGCTTGTCAAAAATGTAGTTTGCATAAGTATGGAAGAGGAATATTTACCAATAAATAATAGGAGCTTTATAAACGTTAGCAATTATTTTTATACTTCATGGTAAATATTTCTCTTTTCTTTAATTTACCTTTGTTACATAATTCCTAATTCCGAATTAAATTTTTATATTAGATAGAATTTGTGTTATGAGATAAGGAAAAGAAAAAAAGAATGGAATTTACAATTCTCATTTTCTATCTAAATATTTCTATCTATAATCTTTTGATTCCTTTTTGATGCGTACTTCAATAAATGAGTCTTAAATGACAGAGAGGGAGCCTATTTTCAATACATTTCAGAGACTGTACTGAACCTTACAAATTGTCAAAGTGGGGAGTAAAAACTTTTTTTTTCCAAAATGTACACCAATATCACACAAAATATGTTGAAATGAGATAATTTTCTTTTAAACGCTTTATAGATAAGCATCATTAATTTCGTTCAAAAAAGCAATTGATAGTAATGGATCAATAAAGAAATATTGAAATAAAAAAAAGAAAAAAAGAATGCTTAATAAAAGTTACACTTCTAACAAATTTGAACTAATATTTTCCCGTTAGGTTTGTAAATAAATTTTAGAGATTTTTTTTAAAAAACTTAATATTTATTTATAAAGTAAAGCATTTTAATAGGTTTTTATATAAAAAGGTTAGATAAGGTTTCCATCCAATCCATTTTTAAATCCATATTTTGCTCATACTTATTAATTTTAAGTAATCATTCAGTAATAAAGTAAACATATTTAGATTTTGGCATATTTTAAATTACTAGAATAAAATACATCAATTTCTACAAAACTGTGGAAAAAATAGAGCTAAGAAATAGTAATTTTTTTCTTAAATAATTGAAACTTAAAATACCAATAAAAAAGCAGTTTTGTGAAAGTATCATTATTTAACACACATTTCATGTAGAATTAAAAAAAACATGTGCATTTAAGTATTTTGTGAAAGACGTCTAACGCTTGTAAACTATATTTTGGCACCACAATTTGAATTAATATCTTAATATTTCTGTTTCTGACTGGAAATTGAAAGGTGTGCTACATCAGCATCGAGAGTTAAAAAGATGTTTTTTTGCAAAATTAATGCAGAAATACATTCTCAGCCATTTAAAGCTTTTAATTTTTACTTTTTTTTAAGTTGGTTTTTCTTTCCTATGCAATAAAATAAGCTGCATTTAAAAATAAAAATGTGCATAAAATTTTAATAAGCAATAAATATTTCCAAGAGAATAAATGTATTGAAACTAGCTAAGGAGGAAATACTTCATTTACTTATGCAACCAATTTTACAAACTTAAATTAAACCGTTTCTCAAATTGTTTGATTAGGAAAAGGAACCTGTTTTTTCTTTAAGCATATTTATATTTTGGAATGATAAAAATATCTCTTAAATAAAATAACTGATTAATTGATGTGTATTGGATAGTTTCTTTTTATTAAATGTTTGAGTCATCCCCTAATTCATTGAACTTAGTGTTTATTTATATTTTATTTTACAATAAAACTGTAAAAGTAGTCATTTAAATAGTTAAACGTACAATAAATTGTAATAAATCACAAAACCTTCTAATTAAACGTAATATATTTTGTAATAAATAATGAAATGCTAATAGTTAAACGGAAAATAATTCATAGTAAGTGTCATTGCAAATTATTTTTTAATAATCTAAACGAAACGAATCACAGTTCTAATAGTTTTTTAACTATCAGTTAATAACATTATATTTATAAGCAGTTAAAAAATGTAGGTTTCCAAATCATTTGTCCGACACCATTTATAAAAATGAATTTTTAATTAAGATTCATTTAAAATTAAGAGTTTGTTTAGAAAATGTTTTTATCCCATTGATCCGGATACTTTAAAAAGCATATAAATAGCTTTTACATAGATTAAAAATGCATACGGTGTTATAAATAATTTCCATTGTTGTTTTTTCCTTGATTTTCTATAGCAACAAATTCCTTTCTTGAGCAAGTGAGAGAGTTATGATAAATATATACTTTTTCTTCATTTATACCTTGGAAGGTATCGATTATCCTTTTCTTATTTAAATGTGTCATCACTATTAAATTAAATTAATTCAATAGTTATATATCCACATCTGTGTTACATGCAATTGTAACGCATACATATTTTCTATGTGTAGCAATATACAGATTTTAAATAAAAATATTTTCAGCAGAATATTATAGAAAAAGTAATGTTCTTTAATAACATACCTAACATTTATTGTAATTTTTGCAGGTAGAATTATTAACATTCGAATGTCACATAAGCCGCATATCATAAAATTAAATAATTGTTTAAAGTTAATTTAAATGTAATTAACAAAATTATGACTTGAATAATACCGGTTGGCTATAATTAAAGTTACACTATTAAGAGACCTTTAGACCCTGTTCTGCTTATCGGATTTTGATGAAACTTCGAATATATGCTATATGGATCATGAGAAAAAGATTTCTGCAATAAAAAAAATTAGTGCAAATTTTGACCACCCAGTGGCTTTTATCGAATATTCTTTATTCAAATCTGTAAAACCAAAATATAAACTTTTAGTCTTAGCCAGCTTTACGATCAAGCTAAAAATATAAAAAGATCGAGCTTTACGGGTAAACCTGTTTTATCAGAACAGCGACAATTACTTAGCTGCTCAGGGTGAATATCGTCGTTTGAAGGATCTGCGAAAAGGTTCCATATCGAGGATTGGTTTGAGGAAGATGATTATGAAATTTGCAGAGACTGGAGATTTGGGTGTCCTGCCCGGAAGAGAACGGAAACCGGTTAGGACTGAAATTGTTGAAGAAATCGCTACTGCTGTGGTTGAAAGAGCCTCCAGTTTCATCTATTCTTCATCAAGTGGTCGATCAGTGTCATGCGAGTTGGCGATTCTGTGGTCGATAGTACGAAAAATTCTGCGATACATATTAAAATGGTATCCGTATAAGATCCACGTGATGCAAAAGCTGAAAACTCTAAATCAGAAAACTCGACTTGAATTTGTTTGCCAATTTTTGGCGAGAATGAAAGTTGATAAGACGTGGCCTTGGAAACTTTTATGGTAGAATGAGGCACACTTTTATTTAGATGGAGTTGCAAATAGTCAAATTTGCCGCATATGGGTTACTTCACCGCCTAATATCCTGCATCAACAACCACTGCATTCTGTTTACGTGACTGCTTGGTGTGGAATTACTGCTGAGTTTATTCTCGGACCTTTTTTCTTTGACACTCTCGCCCCACAAGGTCCTAAAAGATACTCTGTCACGAGTGCATGGTACAGTAAACTCCTCCAACAGCAAGTCATTCCTGCTTTACAGGAAAGAAAATGTTTGCAAACTACTATCTTTATGCAAGATGCAGCAACTCCTCCCATTGGGCGCAAAATCAAAGCACTGATTAGTGCTGACTTTTGCGATAATCGTGCAGTATCCACACATTTTCCGGATGCATGGTCTTCTCGTTCACCCGACTTAAATCCCTGTGATTTCTGGTTGTGGGGATTTCTAAAAGAAAGTGTTTATGGAGGTGGAATCAGGATTTTATCTGATTTGAAAGCTAGTTTTATACGCCATGAGGATGAAATCCCTCATAAGTTGCTGCGCGTTACCATTAAAAACGCTATAATGCGCTATCAACACGTTATTCATGTCGATGGAGCACATAATAAGTATATTCAGTAAGTGAATAAATTTTAACGGTATTAAAATTTTTTTCCTTCTTTGGGCACCACATTTCCTCATAGTGGTTAAAATTTGAACTATTTTCTTATTGCAGAAATATTTTCCCTATGGTCCATATAGCGCATATTTCAAGTTTCATCAAACTCCGATAAACAGATCCGATTCTACAAGCCTCTGAATAGTGTAATTTTAATTATAACCAACCGGTATATCGAACTTATCTATAGAAGTAAAAGCAGAAAAGAAAAAATATTTCTTTCGAAACAATGCAGTTCCTTAAAACTGAGGCATGCAAATATATATTCATTAAATAACTGAAAAAGATTTAGGCACTATCCTTTTGAGGTATTCATCCTTTTAAAATGATATTTACTACAATTTTACAACTTAAGTAAGTTTCCTAAAAAAACATAGTTGGTGAAAGTGTAGTGTAGCTCCTAAACTTAGTGGCATTTAGAAAAATACTAAAATGGGGACATCTTATGGAGTTGCGCTCACGCAAACAATCTACATATATATAAGCGAAATACCACTGACTGACTCATCACGAGATCACAAAGACTATACAACCGATTGACTTGAAATTTAACATAGTTACTCATTTTGCGATGTAGATGCTCACTAAGAACGGATTTTACGGAAGTCTTATCCAAAATGTAATTTTCATCCGTTAATCTACTCTTATCCGTCGGTGATGTAATTTTTGGCTACTTTATCGTAAAAAATGATATGACCGACGTCGAACGGAATTTATTTTTTTATATGTATACTGTTTATTGTCACCAATTAAGTTTACTTTGTGATATTTGCGCGTGCAAAATGGAAAAATACCAAATAATTTAATATTGAAGCGCTGGTGGAGGATTTGCAAGATTTTGGCGAAGGGGCTCTTCATGCAAAATTTTTTGCATGTCGAAAATTGGAAACGTACAGATTTAGCGATAGAAATAAATGAGTTTGGAACCCCACGATTGGTGAGAGGGTAGTTTAGCTCCAACACTTAGCGGGATTTTGAAAAATATTAAAATGGCGACTTCTTTCGGAGTTGCGCACACGCAAGCAATCTCTCTCTCTCTCTCTCTCTCTCTCTCTCTCTCTCTCTCTCTATATATATATATATATATATAAGCGAAATACCACTAAAAAGTTCTGGATAACCATTATTACAGACAATTAATTTCCTAAAATTTTAAATTTAGATTTTCATTATCGCTTAAAAATTGAATTTTTTCTTGATATCTTACATATAGGTTCCAAAATATTATATTATCGTCTGCCCAGCGAAGCGGGCGGGTATCAGCTAGTATATTTATATATATATATATATATATATATATATATATATATATATATATATATATATGTGTGTGTGTGTGTGTGTGTGTGGCTTTGTAGAAGAAACACCCGATCATAGAGGGGTACTGCCTCGGCTACTCATTGAGTCCGCTCTTTAAGGAGAGTCGATTAGAGTCACCGAAACGAGGAAGACGCCCTTGTTAATAAACAAGATTAACTGTTTTATAAGTTAGATATATAGACGATTAACAGTTTTGAAAGTTAAAGACGACAACTTTATGTTTTTAAATGTTATTGTGAAATGTCTCCTCCAGTAAATGATATTTTAAGTTAATGTGAAACGTCAATTTGAAATGTGCAATTATTCAAAGTTTGATTCTTTAATTAGAATAAATAATAACATCGTCCATCCCATATATATATATATATATATATATAAAATGGGATGGCCAATTCATATTGCAGGAGAAAGTTCTCGAATCTTTATGCCAAATATTTAGTAGTAAGCATAAACTTATTAAATTGTAATAATGAGAGTTTAATTTAATGTATTTCAATTCATGATCATGAATTCAAAAATAAAATATTTATTTTTCTTGTTTCAGTTTTAGACAATAATTCAACCAATTTTCAGAAACAATTAGATAATAGCAGATTAAAATAAAAATTAAGACGAATTTTCGAAGTTAAATTGAAGACCATAATTTAATAAATTTGAAATAGTTTACTTTAAGTTTAATTTATGTATTTAATATAGAGATTGATCATAAATAGTAAAATGCATAATTGCAGACACTTGAGATTCCCCCGCTGCAATTTAAAAGTCATTATTATTGTACAATACAAGTATTACCTTTTGAATTATCATATTTGAGTACAAAACATCATGATTTCATAATTGTAGCCCTTAAAATCACGTTATAAAATATACGTTAAAGCTAATGACAAAAATTATGTTTAATAGTTTAAAATGATTTATCAACATATTTACTGATTGCTTTTCTATAATGAAAGTAGTGTAATAGTTATAATGCCCAGACAGAATGCAGATTTTGCATAATTGTATAACTTCGAATGAGATGAATTATAATGTATGTATATATATTCTAGTAAATATAATTCGTTATTAGAAATGTTTGATATTGACAGCACGTTGCTTATAAATCAATTAGTATAGTTATGGTATTATAAAAACAACATTTTATTACTGTGTTGCAATGATAATGTGTAATAAAGGATTAAAGCGCCATGTAAATGCGTAATAAAGAAGAAGGATATAATTAATGAACTAAATTTAAAATGAGAAGAAAAATGAAAACAAAACTATTTTTGACATGTCTTTTCAGAGTATTGATAATTAAAACAATTTAATACCATGAAGGAAGTATAATATTGATGTTTGAAGGAACCGTGAAAATGGAAGAGGAAATAAAAGTAATTCTTCAGTGAACAATATAAGGAACAGGGATCTATTTTTATACAAACTGTTTTACATTTTCCTATATTCTGTGAATATAGTCTTCTGTTAATTTTACATATTTCAATATTATTTTTTCACTTCAATATAAAATAAAATGCTGGGATAGAATTCGAATAAATAACACCCACAATCTATGTTATACGTTTCATTAAACTCAGTATAAAAATTTAAGACTTAAAAGTTATGTTAAGAGTGTACGTTTTTTTCTATATGTGGTACCTAAATAGATCCTTTTGAAGTGTGAAATCTCATTGTTAGAAATTATGCATAAAGTGCACAATAATAACCTAATATTTAGGATAATTTTATTATATGAGTATATGCTTCTTTTAAGACGAAAAATAATTCACCAATTTGTCTGTTTGTTTGGGACTCTAAAATAAAAACGAAGAAAAATAATCCAATCTAATAATTAAACAATTTATACCATGTTCAAGGAATTCATATGTCCTTTTTCTACATAAATTGCAGGGTAGTAAATCAAAAGTAAGGGAGTATGTCTGATATAACATAATTAACAGTAACATAAATTGTATTGATAGTTTTCTTAAATCATATTCTTTGGATATGAGGGATATAAAAAAAAAAATTTGGACCTCAAGAAATTTCTTAAATCCTTCTAAACGTTTCATTTATAGAGACTGATTATCTGCAGTTACAGGATTAGGACTGTATGAAATGATTATAGTTATCTTATAAATAATAGTGCTTCTTTCGTTTATAGAGAATAATGAAATTACAAATAAACAGCTTCATATAAGAAGAAAGAATTATAATGCAATATTTGTGAAGTTACTTAAAATAATTAAATCAAATTATTTATTCCCAACAATTTTTTCCAAATATGTTGTATTTATTATTAAAATATAAAAAATATATCAAATAATTTAGGATCCCTAAAAATGTTTTCAAATGATGAATTATATACAATTTTAAGAAGTTAAAGATAATATAAAAGAAAAAAAGCAGTTATAAAAAATAGAAATTAACATTTTTTTAAACTAAGAGATATTATCAAATGAAAAGTTATAAGAATGATCAAATAAAACATATTATAACCTTGAATGTACATGGTTGTAAATCTTATATTATTATGGTTATTCTACTATAATTTGAATTTCCAAATTATTCATAATCCACGAAATAAGCTTTTTATGTTTGGCATCTTTTATGTGAAAACTACTAAAATTATGAATATTTTTAGGACCATAAGCATAAGTATATTACCACTTTGCATTTGTTTAATTGTAATAAGCAAAAGGGAATAGACGAGGAAAATTATGCATCAAAACACTAATATATTAGTTTGCTTTCATTAAGCAATTCCAGTATATCGTGTATTAAAATATGTTACATTAAGATATCAAAGATAACGAAGCTATATATTTAGAAATAAAAATATATTTTGTGAAGAATTTTTAAATGCGATATGAAAAAAGGGAAGGAGAATACCTTTCACAAATTTAGTTTGGTGTTTGAATAAATTTTCATTTAAAATAATTTTTCCTGATTTGAATGAAACAGGAAGATATCTGTCTGAGCTATTGAGGGTTTCAAGGTTAAAGTATTATCTCGTAACAAATTTCTGCGAAATATATTATTAAATACATTAACGCTAGTCAGTGGAATTTTGCGTCATGTTGAAAAGGTAAGAGAGAAAGCCTGGAGTGGTTGCTTGGTTGATATGAGTTCACCCAATAATGTTTGAGAACTTTCCAGTCTAGTTGAATTCAATGAGTAACAGATCCATTATTTCATAAGTCTGTCTCAGACAGAATTAAGCATTTAACAGATAATGTTAAAAATGTAAGCCCATTGTTCATACATTCAGATTACAGGAGCCTTGATAACTATAAATAAAGTAATATTTTACTAAATAGAGAAAGCTTTGAATGCTATAATATTTGTAAGAAAAAATATTTAATTATGAATTGCTATTTTAATCTATATCATAATTAAATCTCTTAGTATTGTTTGAATATTATATCTATATAAAACATTTAAATCAAAGAACTATATTATAAATATATAAACTTAAAATGTAGCATTTCAATTCTTAAAACATAATCTTTAAAAATATAACAATAATTAATAAAAGAATGATCTGGGAAATTTAATGCAATACAACTTATGAAGCATTTCCAATTTATCAACATATTCAAAAGTTTCAGATTAGTTTTTAACTTACAAATCTAGTCAATTAGCTGTAATTTTAATAAAGTTTAGAATGCCAATATTTTACATTTATCTTGGATTTTTTTTTATATATTTTTCTCTGATCTCTATTGTGCTTAATGTATTTAAATGTCAGTTAAAAATATTAATTATAATTAATATCATATTATTCGTTATCAAAGTTTTCAAAAGTATTAATATATTGAAAAATTGCTCAAATGTTTCATAATTAAAATAAATGTGGAATAAATGTTGGAATAAATCTTATTTCTAATACTCTCTATATAAATATATTCTGAGGTATATTGTTTTCTTATGTTCATATTATTTTTTACAGTCTTTTATTTAATTTCATGTATAAATTAATCTGTGAGGTTTTTTCATCTTATGGTTATTATTTTTTTTCTATGGTTAACCAAAGATACTATTAATATGAACGAATCTGAACTTGATGAAATTAATTTTTTTTGCATAATATTCATTTATTCGATTAAAATATTATAAAATTAAATACTTTTTAAAGTTATAAAAATCAACGCTTAAAAGGCACACAATGATTAAATGTCTACTCCTATTCATAATAATTAAAATAATAATATTCTTACTATGATTAAGGTTCAGGAAATATACATCTACTGGATATTTAACTTCGAATGAAATTCACAGAGATACAATGTTTGTTTTTGTATGTTTGATTTGGACAGTTAATTATTTTGACTGTTTCATGACTTTTTTTAAAAAAAATTAATTTTTAATTATTTCATAAATTTCAGCAGTATAGAATAATTTAATGAAAATTCTGTAACATTTTACAGTAAAAACTTGCAGAAAAAAAATCTTATTTAGAAACATAACATATCTTATATCTCTATCGAATGATTAAAATATTGTTTTTATTGGTAAAATCTTTGAAAGAGTAGTACTTTTTTTTAATAAGAGAACAATATATTTACTAATAGCAGCACGTGAAAAAAGAACAATTTCTTAAAAAAAATGATCATAGATGCAAATCTAATTGTGATAAAAAAAGGAAAAGTTTAAAAACCATTCTTAATTTTTCAGAGTTTCATTTCTTTTCAATATCAATGTTAATGAATCTAAACATGCTCTGTATATTTATTCTTTTCTTGAAAATCACATCAAGTCTATAGAGTTTATACAAAAATATGTTCCATCAGATTTAAAAAAAAAAAAAAAAAAAGAAGTAATTCTATGTATCGTTTTCTGTACGATAAATATTCAAAATAAGAAGAAATTCACGAACTAAGTAAGAAAAACATTGTCACCTGCTTCACATATTTGGATTTAACTTACTATGCAAGTGTAAAAAGAAGCATAAAGTTACAAAATATAGACATTAGGCATATTTTTAGCTCTGTAAAATGGAATGAATTTTTCATGATACAGTATTTCATATGGATGAAAAGAAATATCTATCTTAAATGTATCAAAAAAAGATGACATGGTGAGAAAGATATTTCTCGATGTATAAGAAATCTTTTGGATACAGTTCACATTTATAGCTCTCATTTATATCTCTTACTATAAAATCAAGTTTATGCGAGATAAATGAGAAAGAAAATGGAAATTTTTCATCATTAAAATAATTTATCAAAATACGAGTAAATAAAATTTTGACAACTCGAGATTCTACTTATTATACTTAGCTTTATAATTAATGACAGTTCTTTACGTAATGTCCTTAATTTATTTGATTAGCTTAATAAATATAAGACTATAGTAAGTGCTCATGGCTTATAGTTATTTATTTTTACATATAGAAAGTGAAATACAAAAAATAGAAAAAAAAATATTAATGTCTTTCGGAAGGGTGTTGAAGGGGGAATAACACGTTATTTTTTTTTCTAACCATCTTCTATGGCTTTTAGTGTTTCAAGTTGATGTGTGGTGATTTTTTTTTTCCTTTTAAATATTTCTTATTAAAAAAAAGAACACTCGTTTTACCATAAAGTGGTTTTGAAAGATAAGGAATTAAAAAGAAAAATATTGCAAGTAAAAAAATCATAATTTTCGGAATATGCTTTTTATTAGTCTCGGCTTTTTCTATTTAATAGATTTTACATAGATCTAAAAATTTATTATAAGAAATTAACTATTTTCTGAAGCCTTAAGTCTTGTTTTAAATAAATAAAATATATATTTATTCTGGTCCTATCTGATTTTGAAAAATTGAGAAATATAAGAGTTCCTTGTGTTACAGCATTTTAAAAAGGACCATACTTCTACATGTAGTGTAATATTTTTTTCCAATATCAACACTGAGTTCATATTTAATAGAATAATCACTGTTTTCAATAAGATAGCTTTCCGAAATGAGTTTGTTAAATCCAATATATCAATGTCGTTTGAATGTAATCAATATATATTCCCTTCTCATGTCGGATTGTTATATAAATATTTACTTTTCGTACTATAGTATCCAAAATCTATGTATAATTGGTAATTATCTGAATAACAAAGAAACCTAAGTCAGCATGCTTAATGGATGCAAAATCTTTATAAATTAAGAAAAAAAATGTGAAAGAATGGTAACAATCACTTTTATTATCTAAGGAAATAATTTCAAGGAAAATTGGACACTAGAGGAGTTCACATTTTAATGAAAAAAAAAAAAAAAAAGAAATAGTAGTGTGATGCCGCAATTCAACAAAATGTGAGGACCTGTCTAACAGCCATACAAACTGCCCAACGATTTCCAATACTCTTAGGACATTTTGGATAAGCTATGAACTCCAAGTTCCAATCAGTACAAATAGAAAAGTTTGGAACGGGGCTAGGGGAGTGCATAAGTGATTCAAGTTGTCTCTTGAGCATATCTACATATGCTTGATAGAATTCAAATGAAGTGAGTGAGCAGGTCCACATGCGTAGGATGTTTTCTTTGTTAAGCAAGTCGTTAATAGAGCTCACTCAGTTAAAAGGTTCTCTATTATACATAAAATCAGAACTGACAGCACCTTTAGATAAATCTAATTAAAACTTAAGAATTTCATGTTTGTATCCTTTAGATAAATCTAATTAAAACTTAAGAATTTCATGTTTGTATCCATTAAATAAATCTAATTAAAACTTAAGAATTTCATGTTTGTATCCTTTAGAAGTCACGAACCCCGTAGATATCTTATTTTGTTCGGCCATCCTTTATGCTGGTAGAAAACATTAGGACTACTCTTGACAGAAAATTAGGATTTCCCTTGATATTTCAATGGTGTAACCTAATTCCACGATTGCGTCCCCCATCCCTATATAGCTGCCCGATGAGACCCAGTGCCTAGACTAAATTGAGGTTCGTCACTGAACATCACACACATTGGTTCACTGGTCTAAACTCCAATAATGGTGTTCCGAACTTTTTAAGTAAGCGTGTTTATGTATAGATTTGAGGGAAATGCGAAACTCCTATTTGTCTGGTATGGAGACCAACATGACTGAATCTCCAGTAAGCAATTGGATTCAAAACTAGCTTTCTTGAGGAAATTGTGAGTATTGAACTCAGTTCTCTTACACAATAGTCCTTCTACGAGATATCAGTCTTAGAGAATGATTTTGATTTCTTAAAGCCCTGATACTGGCTGTTAGGATAACACCAATCATACTTTGAAATCTCCGTCAGAGTCTTGAGATCACACCTAGATGCACATACATTCATTCGAGAAACTTCTGTTTGTAATCCTCCAGATTCAAGCATTACATTGATTCTTTCTTTCTAAAATATGTATAAATATTGTCTTTGTACAACCATTCATTCATTTTAATCGTTAAAAATAGTTCTTCGTACATTCATTACCCAAAACTTGTCAAAATTGGTTATGCTGAAATATCATGTTTATATGCATCCGACGTGTGCAGATGTTGTGATCATGAAGACGTCGACTGAAATGTTTTGCTAAAAAACAGTTTTACCTTCAACAGAAATTTTACACAAAGTATTTTGAACAATGTATCAATATTTATTCGTATTTTATCCATTTTGAGAATAATGTATATCTTTTGGAATCAGCGTTTTACTGTGATTTCATTGCACATTTACATTTCAATGAAAACATTTTCTATTTCATATACATATCCCTCACACTGATTTTATAACTGTCTACTATCTAGTCACATTATTCAGAAATTCGCCAATAATTATTAAACTTTTTTCGCATCTTGCGAATAATGTTTAATTTTTTCTGAACACCAATGTACATTCTAGTATGTTTTCATAGCAACCAAACTCTTTCCATTATAATTATCATATTTGTTTCCTTAATTTTTATTTATTTATTCATGCGAGTTAAATATGATGAGGAATTTAAATACAAAAGTACTTTAATTGATATCAGGTGTCATGAGTCTTAAGATATAATAAACTATATATTTAAATATTGCGTAACATGTAGTGCACGTTTCACATACTTAAATTAAAATTGAATATCACAACTTCTATGTTACAGGCAATTAAGAAAGTAATTATTTTTTCTTATATTTAAGGAAATTTATAAATGACATGTAAGGTCTAATTGAATTTATTTGCTCTCAAAAAATTTTAAAACCGCTTAATGATATGATTTAATTTTCATCATACATTACCACTAATTTTCAAAATTCACTATGGATATATCTTTTCCTTACAATATATATTTGAATTCATTTTAAATGTGAGCAAAAACTTGAAAAAAGATTAATTAAAAAATTAAAACTATTAATTTTAAATTTTTTTAAGAATTTATCATTTGTGATTTTTTTTAGATTATTTAATGTTTTCCAAAAATTACGGAAACATCGGAAAAATAGATTTTGGGAAACTTCTTTCCTGCAAAATTTAAGTAAATTAGTTATAAACATTAATCAAACAATGTTCCACAATGTAGATAAATATTATTTATAATATAATTATTTTAGACCTTATAAATATTCATGGTACTTAAAATTATGCAGAGAGTACTCAGAAACCTGTAACTACTCTAATACTGATCAGATCTGACTGAAATTTAAAATATCTCTTACGTAAATCATAGAACCAGGGCTTAGTCAGGAAAATATATAGTTTAAATATTTAACATTAGAAGGTTCTGTAATCAAATAAATACTGAGACTGATTGATTATTACTGGTGCAGTTAGGAACAACATGTGGGCTAACGGCCACGGACCTCATATTTCTAAACAACAGTCAAATAATAAGGATGACACCTGAGATGTCATCTCCATCTCCAAACTTCCATACCCTGCTAACGAGAAAACTTGGATCATCGAAATTTAACGTGCAAAAGCTCCGCTACTTGGCGAGTCTTCAATTTTAACAGGACTCTTATCAAAGACTGGATGGAAGTGACACTGTTAATATGTTTTTGACAATAACGTCAAGGATACCTAGAACATAAGTAAAGGGCAAGAAAGGAATACAAAATATAAAGAAATCATCAATTTTATAGTTAAGTTCATCTGTGCTTTATATGAATGCGTTGATTAATGAAAATGTATCATAGTATCATCAACGATCGCATGCGATATTTGTAGCGGAAGAAGTAATACATGGCAACTGATGCTATATATTTTCTGTGATTCAGCTCTTAAATTTATTTTATTCAAGCAATTTTTGAGGGTACTCTAAAGTCAGAAGTCTTATGATCTCAAATCTGGTTATAGGATTGTATAGGGTGCCTGATTATGCCATCATATACCAAAAATTATACGCAAAATGACACGTTCCACAGGCATCTCCTTCAAATCACAGTTTTTCAACTTATTGCCTTATGAGCACTTGCTTGGTCTTGTATTAACGCAGTGATGTTCAAGAACTCATGTTCTCTAAAAGTCGATACAACCAGTTCTTCCAGAAATTTAATGCAACATGCACATGTGACTGCATTTCGAACAAAACCATTTATTGTGACTTCTTTAGAGAAGTAAAGGAGAATAATGAATTGGCTGCTTTTGCACGTCATGAGGTTTTGAGGAAACCCATTCGGGACAAGAATGAGCATTAACCCTTAGTATCATGAAGTAGTAATCAACTACATCAGCCTAATCACAAGGAAAGGGGTCAGAAATCATGTGTCTTAGTAATTAAAAAATTAGGCTTGATTCTAACGATGATATTCAGGTCCGAGTAGTCATCTAAATTGGTACTTACTCTCCCATTTACTCTGAACCCCCAATTTATAATTATTCCATTCATTTGATTGGGAAAACTGCTGCTTTCCAGCTCTCTCTAGATCAATCCCCTTCATAAATCTCTTTGAAATAAATTCTCGATACAGATGTAATCAGTATATACCATCATTGACTTACACTCTAATCAAACCGTATACGTGCTCAATTTTACTGTTCATATTGGTAATTTTATGTGAAGAGGTACACAGTGATGTGTTTAGTGTTTCATACAATACTCCTTTATAAAGTCTTCTGAGCGTAATGGAACTGGATACTAGTCACTAAATAGCTTTTAAGTAGACGATTTGAAATACGTTGGAGTAGTGTCTCTGTGTGTACTTGCTGTCAGCTGCAAATAGTATGTAGCAACGATGAAAACAATACATTTCGTGCATGGGGTAATTTTAATCTTACCCTGATTTTGAATTCCAATGGCTCATAAGATTGAACCAACACTCACAATTCCCATTAGAATGCAGACTTTAAACTACGGGCCATACTGTTTTCCGGGAATCCCTCGGAAAATTTTAGGAAAAGTTCTTAAACTAACCTTGTAACGTCATGCGCACAAATTTGGACACAGTTATTTTTACTTACTTTTTCTCTTAAATTTCTCTCTTTAAACTTCTCAGATCACTCTCTCTAACAGGATATACATCATGTTAGGGAGATTGGTCTCGTCGTAGGAAACCCTCTCATCTGATTTAATCTCAAATTAACTTTCCCATTCTTGCAGATATGTGGAGTTCTGATTCCACATATATGGCATCTTATTTCATAGGAAACTTTTATAATTAGTTATATTTTTTGTATATACTTGAACCAAATGGAAATCAATTTAATTTTCAATATATTTTCAAGTGTTAAAATCAAAATTAAATGTTCTTGAAACTAAATAAGTTATCCTCTTTTTAGTTAAAACATTACACGGCCAAACTTTCTTTCATAAATCACTATATTAATGAATAATATAAATGAATTGGGATTTAAATTTAAAACTAATCTTAAATAAAAGAGAGAAATGAATCAGTAGATATATATTCTTCTAGATGCATGCCAAATAAGTATTTCAGATGAATGATGTCGATTACTGAAACATAAAAAAGAAGTTGATATCGAAATATTAGTACGTATCTTCAATTAGCTGAAACTACAGACACGTTTAAAGTATATTTTCGATCACGTTTCTAATGACATTCAGCTAAAATTTCTGCATTAATTTTACATATCATATTCTGGTGCAGCAATAGGTTCTACGTATATTGCTTAATATATATATATATATATATATATATATATATATATACATACGGCTCTGTAATTGCATTCCTTGGGATTTTTATACCAGAGTACATAAAGTGATTTTTTTTGAAAATTTTCTTAACAAGTTATAAGTAAAACAATAGGAAATATATCTTTACTAGGATAGGAATAGGAAATATATCGTTCTAGGATATTTTTAAATCGCAAAACAAATGCTAAAAAAAGAACGTTAAGTATAAATTAAAACACTAATAATCAGTAGTACGAAAGAAATTACGTAACTAGAAACACAATTATAAACGCACATATCTCTAAATTATTAATGATATTAAGTTTAATAATTTGATACAGTTAAGTGTTAACCCTGTCGCTACCGGAGGGAGAAAAAAGAAGTGCTTCTCTGGGCCGAAAGATTTTCACATCGAAGTCTTACGCTGTATTCAGACGATTTTAGATACTTAGCCTAGTTTGTAAAAAAAATTCCTCTAAAATCGGCAATTTATTAAAATATTTTGGTATTTACATATATTATTTAAAATACATTAAACTTAATATATACAAAAGAAAAAAATATTTAATAGAAAATTGAATGTTTTATACATAAAATTACATAAAAAATCATACTTTTCAGAAAATACAAAATATATTTACATATGTTACATAAATGTCATGGTGTAATGATATATCTATGTAATGAATATATAGATATAAAAAATAAATCTTATTTTGCTGTATGGTATATTTATAAAAAAAAATCAATGCATAGTACAACGTCACATGTCTTACATACATATTTCGATGCTTAACGCAAGATTTTGAGCAAAGGGTACATCTTAGTCCCCCCCCCCTTTTTTACTTTAATGTCTATGTACAAATTTGAATTATTTTCTCTAACATTACTGTCAGATCCATTCATTATTTCGGAAATCTCAGTATCAGATAAATACTTTCTTTTCCTCGTGACTGTCACTACAAAAAAAAAATCGACCCAATGAAACGAACAGCTGAGAACATCTTCTACTAAAAGCCCTAACCCCCGTAAAGGATCATAAATTCCCCTTCGAACTTCTAAGAAACAAGCAAGAAAGAAAAAAAGCAAACCGAAAGCAAGTACTCCCTTTAAATCATATCATTAGATTTAAAGATCCGCAACGCAACACGTGCTTTTAACAATAACTCCCCCCCCCCCTGGTAGCCAGAAGTGAAATCCAAGCCCATATCACCAAGGTCAACACTCGAAATAACCTATCTGTATAGTTTTTGCGGTATTGTAACGCCATATAGTAACAGCAAAAAATCAAATAAAACGTTCTCATCTAGCATATCTCTAATTATACGCTGGACCGTAGAAGACGCTTACGGAGCGTATCTCCCGTGCTAAGCTGGGCACAGGAGAGCCAACACGAGCGTTTCGCCAGTGATACGCTGGTATCGAATTGGTTAAACTTTTTAAGAATCATAAATCTTATGACTTCATTGATTGTAATGCATCCTATATATATCTGAGACTCCCTTTTGTTCATAAATATAATATTGTAGTCGATGATCTTTCATCCAACAATATTCATATTGTGACAATGATATTTATACATTAAAATAAGTTCGGATCGAATTTTTAAAAGCAAATAGTTATAAATAAATTGATTTAAAATGTATTTCGCTATATTTACACTAACAAAAATATTTATAGGTGATCATTTATAGGTGATCACTCATAATGTCATTTTAAAGAGTTAAACTACTATTGAAAGTTTAATTTCTTAAACACCGACAGATCAAACGAAATAAAATTGTTCTGTAGGAGGTATTTGATTTAGAAGAAGAAATATAAGTAGTTAGTTTCCATTTTTACATTTGAAAATTCAGATTATGTATTTATATGTTATGTTTCAATTAATATTGTTTTAAAAATAGTATACGTGTTATATAAATTTTCATACTTTGGTTTAAAAACTATCAAGAGAAAACAAGAAATTATAAAAAAAATAGATTATTAAAATATATAAGTATATAGACTTTTCTTCTGTAATTAAATACTCGTAGTTGAAGTAACCAAAATTCTAAATTATGAGTGATGGAAACATCGGTTCAAACGATATAGTTTTCAGTTCGTTTTTGGAAAGGAAATAACTTAAATGTATTGCCAAAATAGATTAATTGGCAATAAATATTTGGCATCCTGTCCGAAATGTATTTCCTTTATTTTTTTCCCTGAGTTACAAAACTTAAATGTGTTAATGTAAGTTTGACTGAATAATAACTCGCTACTAATAATTTAATACGTTCTTTTCTTTTTCAATTACTAAATAACTCAATATTCAATAATAAGAAACATTGATGGTATGAAATAAAAACTATAAAATTAAGTAGTTATTTGCCAAATTATTTCGTATGTAAGCATTTGTAAAGTTGTTTTATAGACTGATTAAAACATGGCACAATAGCTTATGAATTTTCATTTTATATTTATTTCACGTAAACAAAGAAGTAAAGTGATTATTTTAATTTTTTGAATAAATATCAATTATATAAAATATTTATTTCAGAAAAGTATTTATCATTTGTTTTGTCCTAAAATACATAATTTGGCTCCACTCTCTTTGAAAAGCAATTTAAAATAACAAATTATTCGTGTAGGAGTGCTTAATATGCAATTTGCATTCTATAGAAATGAACCAACCTGTATAATAAGTTAATTAGTAAAATCGAATTGATAAAAAGAATTTTAAGCTGAAATTATTCATTCAATTAACAGAGATAACTATATATAAACTTTTAATTGATTTAATGAGAAATGCAGTGCTGAGAGGTTTGCACAAATCATGAATGTGCTGAAATTATTTCAATTAAGAAGATTTCTCTATTCACTACTTTGAAGATGTATGCTTTTTAGGAAAAAGAGTATTAAGAAAGCTAATGACTGGGCATAATTTCTAAATATGTGATATTTTTAATTATTTCTAGAAAAGTGAGAAAGATTTGTTTTGTAAGATAAAGTCTCTAAAACTGTATTATTTTAATTATTAATTGTATCTAAAGAATAATGGGATAGTTAAAAATTTTAAAAATAATTATCCAGATAGTCTCAGATCTGTAGGTTTATAAATGGTATTTAAACATATTATTTTTATATAAATCTAGTTATTAAATTATTAAATTTGAATGGAATAATTTTATAACATATGTGATGGGCCTTTCGAGAAAATTTAACTTATAATACATGGAAGTGAAAAAAATTAAAGTCGTATTAAAAATGTATTTTCTCTATCAAAAATTTCTTTTATTACAAAACGTTCATTCTTCAGAAACTGATAATTGAATAATTTTAGTAAAGTTTTATTTTTTCATAACATTAAATGAAGGGAAAAAAACTATTATTTACTGAACAATACCTTATTCTGTACATACATAATGCGATGTACAAATTAAGCATAAAAACAATGTATATATATTCATCTGATGTCTTATAAAACTCGACTTTCATCATATATGATTCAAAAACTAAATTTTTAAAACTAATTTAGGTAAACATTAAAAAACAATGAAGCTCGTGTGAACTGAAAATAAAACCACGTAGTTTTAATTACATTACTTTCATTTTATTAACTTTATTTGATTTGATATTTTTTAAAATAAGTTTCGATTAGCAAAATTGTCATTAAAATCGATTCAAAATCTAATACGTTGATAGTAATTGTGATTACATAAAAAAAATTTTGATTTTTTTTATAATGTACCCTTAAGAAGCATACTACCTTTTTACCTTACGAAGTTTTAATTTTCTCTAAATGCACGGTGTTTTCAAAAGAAAAGTAAGACATTATTAAGAAACAAAAGAAGTTACTAGCTGTTTGGACTAATTACATTAAAAAATAATACCACAAATTCTAAAGTAAAATCTAAAAAATTATGTACATTCTATTTGACCACCACTAGAAATTCGAACTTTTTCCATTCGAAAATATAACTGATTCTATAAATTTTTCAGCATGCTTATAGTTACAGCTTGAAGGGCTGTAGTTATTTGCGTTTTTTCCCGGAAGTGGAGGAAAAATACTTTATCTTCTCAAAGGCCTTTAAGAAAAAGAGAAGGGGAAGATAAATCAGGATTTCTTGGGGACTTCTGAGATCATCATCTACAATCAAGCCAACATATTGTAACACTGAATCTCGTTCATGTTTCTAGTGATGGTCACATTTAACACTAAAAAAATAATGAAATTTTAAGTTTTTTTTTTTTTTTTTTATGGTTTTATTTGTCTAAAATCGATGTAACGTTTGTTTTGTAATTGTAACTCTACAAAGTTGATATATTCTTTTGGAAACATCCTGTATAATGGAAATGTATGTTTGGAAATTGGGTTATGATCCCTTTATTAAATTCTTTAGAATTTATTTATTAAAATGTTAAAGTCTATTTTTAAAAAAAACTTCTTTCTATGAAAATTATTCTGAAAAATTATTTGTTCTTCCTTGAAATAACTATATTTTATTTCTACCGTATAAAATATTCCCAATTTTCTACATATATAAGCTATATCGTGTTATGAGATACTTTCCAAGAGACATCTAATATTTATTACATTTTTAATAACGTACCATATCGAATTTTAGGTAATTTTCCCAAAACCTATTGTATAGTTATTACATTTCTTTAAAGGCTAAAAGTTTTCTGAATTTTCTTGTATTTTCAGTTTAACAAATTTAGACTTCGAAACATTTTATACATTAGACTAGAATAGCAAGATTGATATTTTTTTGTAATGGGTTTTCCATTATTATATTCCTGATTTCGTCATGAATGAATAATAATACACAATCTCCATGAAATAAAATGTGTTATTGATACAGAAAAGATAAATGTAAAATAATAAAATGTGTTACTGATATAGTATATTCATATAGAAAAGAATAAATTTATTTTCCTAAATTTAAGATATGCAACTTTTTCCTTATTGATATCTTATGGAAACATAAAATAAGGTTTCATGTATTCATAATGTTTGAAATAAGTGCTGTATTGTTATAAAATAAAACAAAGCTTTAAAAATTATATAAACATAACTGATTATCTGAAATCTGTAATTAAAAATATATTAAAACCAGTCGAAACTAATAATATGTATGAAATATGAGCTCCTTCTCTCGATATCTACTTTAAAAGACGAAGTAAGAGACAGTATTTATTGGTTCTTAGAAAATAAAATACGAGTTATATTTTTTCACATTTCGGTTTCGCAACCTTTATTAATCCTTTAACAAAGAATTTATTGTTATCTAAGAATGAGTATTTGGTTAGTGTTAGTCTATTTTTCTTTAAAAGAAGCGTTTCAGTTTTTCAGAATATGAAATCTTAATTATATCTATAAAAGTTACTTATAATTGTAATAATTTCCACATATTCAAGAAAATAAATGAAATAATTGAAAGTGACAGAAGAGACAAAGTTCTTTTATCTATTTTTATACATCTTACAAATATAATGTATTGAAATATTGAAAAATAATATTACAATAAATCTCAAAATTAATGGAAGTTCAAGGTATTAAAATTGATTATTTAATGAATTTATTACATATT
>BMAW01025320.1:89678-126829 GCA_019974015.1 Nephila pilipes
TGAAGGAAAAAAGAGGGATTTTTAGGTAAGGGTGAAAGAGGAAACTCTACCCCCCCTCCCTTCTGAATACAAAAGAAACCGGTCAAGCAGATGATGTTCCGGGGCTATAATAGGCCTCATGCTGATTCGAAAGCTGTTTTCAGGGGAAAGCACGGCTTGGCCGCTACATCGGTCAGCGCCGGCTTTGAAGGGTATGTTCCTTTTGGCCTATAGATCGGTCTGCCGTCTTCAAAAGGTTAAGTATATATTGAGTTGTAAAACAGGAATCCCTTACTTCGTAACTTCGATGGTAGATTACATACTTCCTAATTTGATCTGGTAAAGGAATAAATGACACACTTCGATTTCTTTTTATTGTCAATAAAAATTATAAATGCTACAAATGATTATTAATCATAATACTTTCTAATTCATTCTTTCTTTTTCTTTCGATTTTTTCGGAGCCATGCTATCAAAAATATGAAGTGAAATTCTTTTCGAAGGTTAAAATCAAAGAAAACAATTAAAATAATTTAAACTCCGTAATTAAGTTAAAATATTTATATAAAATATACTCTTGCACAAATTTTTGAAGAATATTGAAATAAGACATTTAGTACGTAAGAAAAATATCACTGAAATAACTACCACCCACGAAGCTGTATAAATATTCTGTATATCTCATTGTAACGTTGCACATGTGCTGTTCACTAGGGACAATATATCATAATATATTAATAAAAGTTCAGAATGAAACAATAAAATGTGTGTAATATTTTTAAATATATCAATATTTTTTTTGGTATATTCTTAAGCTTATGATAGTTCCGGTTACAATTATTAATTGGTTAAGTCAAGCTAGTGATATATTTCTAATGTAAGTGTACATTATTCGAATGTAGTTCTTTGAGATTTAAAAATCGTTATTAATTTATTTTGGAAATAATTAATTTGCTATAAGTTAATTTGATGAATATCGAAATTAGGATCCACCAAACACCGTATAAGCGCTTGACACTGAAATTACTTTTATATCAATTTTTATTTAACTACATCTTCCTTTCTTGCCTTATTTCATACATTGAACCCTTAAGTTTATGTTACTAACCTTTTATTTATGAACATAGTTTCAATTTTTCTTTATATAAAAATATATAATATAAGTAATATTATATAAGTAGACTAATATAAGTAAGATATTGAAGAAAGCTGAATTTTTTTTTCCTTCAAGCTAATATGTTTTTCCAAACATTTGAGAAGAGTTGCACAATTAATTAACGTTACATTATTATTACATTAAAATTTGTTTTTTTTTAAGAAATACACATTTGAGTCTATAATATACTACTATAAAACAGCATTATACCACTGCCCATTAAAATTGCTATACAAAGTAGGCTACATAAGGGAAATTTACTCTTCAGGAAAAAGATGATGTGTTATGCATTAGATTAGCTTTCCAATGCACTAAGATAAAGCAGGCGATCGTAGCGACATTTAAAATTTGTTTATATGAAGAAGTCTTACAGAAAGTTTCACATACACAAGTTACATTTGCACGTTGTTGCAGGCCTGATTAGAATTTATTGTAATATATCTTGTAAGATGGAAAGATGCTTACCAATACTCATTTATGAATTACATGTTAGACGATTATTTGCATTCTGCTGAAAATGCGATTTTACAATTATGCAGATGATGGGATAGTAATGGAATAGATGGCTTTAAAAAGGTCATAAGGAATGCCGTATTAGATGTCAATAGCCCTCTATTATACACAGCGGCGGAGACAGACATGTTAACCGCATATATTTAATCGATCGTAGATCCATTATGAGCCCTGACACAATAACTTATATCGTTTGGAAGGCAACAAGAGTCTGCGTGCACAGTTCAATAAAGTACGCTGTAGAATGGACTGTCAGGTCAGCGACTTTGAATTCACCTTCCCTGGACAATACTTCACAAACAGGAGAGTATTCAATGGAACAACGACGAACCTGACCGCATCAATGACATGATGTATACTCAGAGGTATCCAGTATTTCTTTAAAGCATCATGCTAGTTGCAATATTGTTTGGATGCATCCTGTAGAACGCATTTGCCTGAGTGCATTCGACATCAACAATGTGATCCATCACCTAGAGTGATGTCATGGGATACACGTCTAGGTCATTTCTTATTTTTATTGATGACACATAGAACAGTGGCCATCATAATTCTGGCGTGTTATGACTTGGGACTCTACACTTTCTTGAAGTCCTTTAAAACGCTTCGTTTTAGCAGGATTATACACGACCGCATATTACCGGTATTGTATGGACCATGTGAGATACAGAAAATGTTTCGCTGTTGTGAAAGCAGCACGTTCTGTAAATATCTCGTCAATAGAAAACGTCTGGTCAACGGTTACTGAGCGAATGACTCGCCACCATACGCCAGTCACAGCAGTAAATGAACTGTTGCATCCTGTTGAAGCTGCCTAAGCTGCTGTACATGTACAAGTCATCCAGTCTCTGTTTGAATCAATGCCGAGATACGTATATAAGTGCTGTTATAGTTGTCAGTGGTGGTTTTTCTGTGTGCTGAATTTTCAGAATCTATTCTACCAAATTACTTCTTGTTATATCTTGTAAAAGATATTTTTCAGGTAAATATCATTTAGTTATATGCATTTCTAACTGGTGCAGTATTTTTTCTTAACCGTAGTGTATTAAGAATTGAATTTCTTCCTGCTGTAGAATTTTTAATGTATATTAAAATGAAAATAATTTGATAGTCAAAATCTAACTTTACTCACTAAATTATTTTGAAATTATCAAATGCACAAATATAATTTTATTTTAATATTTTAACTTTAAAACAATTATTTATGATATATTTGTTCGAAATTGAAGAAAATGGCATAAAATAGTAAAGTCATTCTTTATGTAACTCATTTTATTTCTTTGACCATTAGGAATTAAAATAATTAAATGCGATAGTTGACAAGCAAAAATATACAAATTTATCCACATGTATTTTTTCCAATACTGATTTATTGAAATAAAATAAATATCATCCCATACATATACTATGTAATTATATCCTTCCTTATTCTATATGGTTACCAGCACTATTAAAAGCATCCAATATACACTCCTTTTACAGCATTTGCAGTTGAATAAAACATAATTATATTTACATTTCTGATGGGTTTGCTCACTTTCTCCATACATTCTGAAAGTGTTATTGAAGTAAAATAGAAAAAATAACAAATATTATCTCCCAATTTTAAAACACAATGTTAAAATATTTCTTAATGTATGTTTTTATATTACCCTTTGAACAAAATTATTTTAAAATGTGTACATAATATATACAACTGAAATTTCGATGTATTTATATTTTCATACTATATTAAAGGAATGTAACAAAATACGATATAAATCACTATCCTGAAATTCTGATTTTCTTTTAAAAAACGTTATGAATGATATTTATTTTTTTGAGATTTCTTTAAATTGAGAAATAAGGTCAATAAGCCGATGATTTAAGAATAAAGTATAAATGGAAATCACAACATCATGTGTTGCATTTAAATTCAAATATGAAACCATACCAAAGTACAGTACTTAATTTTAATGCCTCATCAGTTTCAACATGGAGTGTGATCAACTCTTACAACCCCACAGAGAGGATAGCAATATACCATGCTGAAAATTATGGTGTTTATTTTCACCTACGACAAAAAGACCATTGGTTTGTCAAGTCATTTCAGAGACCTAAACTAGTTACAGGGAGACATTTAAGAGCAGTATTGTATCTCCCTAGGGCATCATAAACATGCTTAATGGGGTACAAGTCCACAGAACGTATTGGGCAAATTAGTCTCCTCGAGAAGGTAATATTGCACCAATCGCACTCTGTTTATCGTTTTCTGTACTAGCATTTTTGTCTCGAGGGGTCAAAGAATTGACGACTACATTCGCTTAAGGATAAATAACAGATCAAGAATTCTATTGTAACTGGTTCTCACATACATCTTCCTTTAACAATCCACTGAAGCTACTTTACTTCGAGACATTTGGAAAGTTTTACATTACGAAATGATTGTATTATTTGTAAATGAGATTTATAATATAAGAAGAGGGGTGAAAAAATAGAGGAGATAAAAGATCGGTAATTTGGAATTATTCATTGAAACTATATACATTCAAGCAACTATGTGCGATATACTGCAAATATATAACTGAGAATTTGTGATGACTCTTGGGACGATATCGAAGTCAGAGTGGACATCTAAAAGGTACCTGCCTACATACATACACTGAAACTGAGATATATGTCACTTTCATGCATAAGATTCCCATAACAGAAGATTTCCAAGCATTTTATTAACCCTTTCAAGACCGGCAAAGGGAGAAAGAACTACTTTCACAGGCCTGCTCGCTCTAAAAGTGTCACCACGAACGAAACCGGGTGTTTTTCCTCGCGAAGATATTTTTGTATAAAAATTCATATAATAAAATCCTCCCTGTGATTAAATGCGGTGAAATTCACAGATTATTATAATTGATAGCAGCTAAATATAAGGTAGAATTTTTTTTTGTGATACTTAAAAGTAATTACGAATTTTAAAAAAAATATATATTTTTGTGATTAAAAAAAGTATTATATAGCTTCGAAAATAATAACAATGTAAATAAAAAAGAAATTAATTTACGAGTACTTAAAATATAGGTAAAAGACCAGAGAACTCAACACAAAAAATATAAAATAAATGAAATAATATTAATAAATAATACTTAAAACTTTTAAAGATTACGATACCTTTCGAAACACTGTTAAGGACAAAGCTCTCAGTTGCAAATTTTGTATTTATAATATGTCAGCTGACGAGGTTTTTTTTTTTTGTCTTTTAAGGCACCTTTCTTGAACACAACACATCGTCTTCTTGGCTTTTTTTCACTTAGATATTTCAGTTTTTTCACCATTATAGCAAAGTTAAAATAGATCCAGAAAACATACAAAATACCATGTTGCGAAAGGTAAGTCTACTCCAAACCCTAACCAATAAACATTTCACAATTTTCCCCCACTCCGACAAAATATAAAGAAAAACTCAGGGCACAGTAAATCACAGCCCTTTAAACGCACAATCCGACCGAAAGAAGCGATCAAATACAGTTATGTAAAGTTTTAAATTCCCCTGATCCAACAGTAAAAACAAAACAAAAAAATTGGAAACAAAAGCAGAAATTGAAGGTCAAAAATATGTGGAATGATATTTGAAAGTCTTACGAACTTCAATCGCCATCTAATGGCTGTTAAATATTCAAATATAAGGTTCCAATTTTAAATCACTTCAGAGTGGTCATGGGCCTGGAGGCACGGAAACATCCGTCACATATACGATACCGTGGGTATCACACGGGATTGCGCTATCACATATACGTAATGACGGTTAAGTATCTTTGCAGAAAAAAAAAAGGATTAATCTCACAAGAGTGCATGTCATAATTTACTTGTACTATTAGATCTTATTGTAAAACATTTGATTTCAGTGGCATGGTGTGAAGGATAAAGACAATGCTTTAGGTCTTACACAAACTGTCCTTCAGGAAGCCAATTGTGAACAGCTAATGAGGATACCAGCTTTTTAGAAGCTGCTCCAAGAAAAGAATTGAGGTTCGTTGGTGTAGCAGTTTTAGCCTCAAAGTAGTAATTTGAAGAAAAAAAAAAATATATTCATGAATGGAAATTGTAGCTTTAGATCTTACTATGCTGTACCTTTTAGAAGCTAGTTATTATAACGCAAATGCAGTTTAACACAAATCCATGAATTAACAAAAGTCTTACACTCAACAATCTTGCAACATAAAGTTGAATCTGGTGTGATTATATTCTTCCAATGATCCTCCGTGATTCTGCAGATTAATGTTTAGTACTAAAATCAAAAGAAATAATTTCTTTGAAGTATCACAAGGTAGTTTCTACAAGCATAAACGGCTGATGGGTTTACAGAGACATCATCCCTCTCCCTCAAATTTGCATTTTATAATCTTATACCACATTAATTTTTAAGTTTAATGCATACGTTATGTACATAGTCAGTTATGTTTGTCCTTGTAATGCAAATTTTGTCCTTGTAATGCAAAATTGGTTTTTCCTTAATTGTTTAAAATCTATGCATTTATTCTATCCATATTATTCTAAAAACAAGTGAAATAATTAGCTCAAATTCTTCCATTTGAAAAGCATTCCTATAGCCCAATTATTTATGTGATTAGTCCGTAAGCACTCCAACACTATTAAGGTAAGACTACAAGCAATGCCTTTGAGATAATTAACAACGCTGCCATGAGTACGAAGTGCTTTGACGGGACAATTCAGTCGAATTAATTGCAAACACTGGGGCTTTCTTAGATCAAGTTCCTTTCGGGTGATTGAAGCCTGAAGGAATAGGACCGACAAGTATGTCTTGGGGTCATTCCGAATTAAGTGATTAAAAGGTAAGCAGCTCGTGAATGGGAGTTAGTTCTTCAATGTTCCGAGAAGACTCGTTTCTGAGAATGCTAATACGTAAAAAATTGTAGATTAATTGAAAGTAACAAAAAGAAATTCTAATCAAGGCATCTATCTATATAGTTTCCCTATGTTTTAAGTTAGAGATCAAATAAGAAACAGTTTAAAATCATTTAAACTATTTTAAGCTCAAAGATCTATTTTCAATCTTTTCAACTTAAAAAATTGTTAAAATTTGTACTTTAAACCAGAGAAATAAAGAAAAATCTGTATTTGCAGTTTATTAAATGAAGGTATTAGCTTTATAAAGATGAATGGGAGAATATAAACAACTTTTGTAACAACACTTTGAAATCAATTTAAAACAATAAATTCAAATATATATAACTTTGTAGGTTGAAGATATTCACTAATCTTCACTACAAAACCGACATGGAAGGACGACAATAACTTCGTAAATCATATAACAAAAGAAAAGAAACTCAAAAAGAAAGAAAGCATATTTTTATAATTCTTGTATGTTTTTAATATTTCGTAAATTAAAATTTCGTGAAAATAAACCAAGAAATATAACATATGGAATCGGAAGTCAGTGCTTATAAATTTCTATATGCTATAAATTTCAACATATTTGTATTTATAATATTGCAACAAGTACTCATTCATCATAAATATTGGTAGATGAAATTTACTTACATTTATCTTGAAAATAAATTTAAAGAATTACAAATTATATTAATTCAGATCATCAGTTCGAAAAAGTAGAAATGAAACAACATTTTAGTATATGTTGTAAAAATATATTTGGAAATAAGAAATAAAATAGAAATGCTTAGAAATATTTAATAAAACACATATGCATATACATTTATGTTATTATATTGTAGAATAAATATTCATTTAATCAATTAGATAAAGTTTTATTGTATGTAATGTATATTTAAAGCATTTTTATTTCTAAAAACAGAGGTCTTTATAAGAAAATACTTCTCCTTTTATGTAAAGTAATACAAAAGGGTATTAAAAATCAAATTTTACTTTCTTATTAACCAGTTGTTAAAGAGTAGAAGTACCATCTTTATTTTTTTCTTTGTGGATATGTGATGTTTTTTAAGTAATTTGTATTTTACAACATTTTATTAAAATATGCAGCTATGTTAACTTTGTTTATTTCTAAAGAATTTATACCAATTTAAAGAGAAAGAAGTAGTCCTTATTTTACAGTTAATATGAAAAAGAATATATATAACACATTTTAAAAAATTAAAATTGCGGTAAGAGGTATTTATTTAGAATAATGTAAATGCAATAATACCATGATTATTCAGAATGATGTAAATACAATATAGTTTTCTGAATAATATCACATTATCAATACTATAAATATTATTGTTAAGTTCATTTTGTTTTGTAGAATAACCATGATAGCATATTATTAAAAAATTAATTCAATTGCATCAGAACTATTTTACAAATACTTATTATTTCTCAGAATAATTTTATGCTTTTTTAGAATTACAATATGAATGCATGTGTAACTTTACACGAACTGAAACTGTTAGCTGAATATTTCGGAATAAAATTTAAAGATTGCAATTTTTAAATTTGAGTTATTAGATCTACTGACTCCTCTTTTCACAATAATGAGGAAAATATTTTTTTCATCAACTTGTTTCCTAGACATTTGATTAGTACTTAGTAAGTCGAACGACAATTTTAGTTAAAAAATATTTTGTTAGTGACTAACTACTGAAATAGCATGTACATTCCTAAATTAAAACATATTAATGAATATCGTTTTTATTTATAAATTTATATTTCACTCATGATTTGAATTTGTAGAATACTTATAAGGATGCCAAGAAACAAGCAAGAATTGATAAGTTTAAAAATAGCTAGTACATTTCATTAGGAGGTAAAAAGGAAACAAGGAATTTTTCCAAAGGTATATTTTCCTTTTCTTTAAATCCTTATCACCTCGAATGCACTATTTCATTTGTTAAATCTGTGATTCTATTATTAGGATCAATCTTGATACTCATCTTGATATGTATCTTACTGTTCCTGTTTTGTTTTTTTCTTCCACGTGACACAGTCTATGTGGTAAAAGTGGTATTCTTTTGGATCGTATGACTTTATCTATATACCCTGAAACAAAGAAAATTTACGAGGAGTTAGGTTACATGATTATACTGCATAGGACAAAGGAGTCATACCATTTTTGGTCGAAGAAATGGCAATATGTTTATTGAAATTGCTCTTTTTGCAGGTCAGTCAGAACTTGAGGTACTAATTTTGCACATCAACCATTTCCATTCCCGAATCTTATGTTAAAGCCCGCTTATTCGAGATTCTGGACAACCCTACCATATGTTCAGGAGAAAGGTGGTTAAACCAGTTCAGAACCATGATCACGAGAACGTGATCGGGCGATTCTCCCTTCAAGGCTCACGGTATCGTATATGTGACGGGTGTTTCCTTGCTACTAGGCTCATGATCATACTGGTGTGATTTCAAATTGAAACGATTTATTTGAATTTTTAACGGTCATTAGATGGCAGCTGAAGCTCATTATATTTTGAAATATCGTTCCACAGAGTATATACCTTCATATTGTTTCTGCGTTTGGATCAGGTGAATTTGAAAATTTAAACAACTGCATTTGTTCGCTTTCTTTGGTCCGATTGCGCATTTAAACATCAGAGATTTACTACACACAGGGTTTTTCTTTATATTTTGTTGGAGTGGGAGGAAACAATGAAATGTTTATTGGTTAGGGTTGAGAGTAGACTCACCTTTCAAAGGATGGTATTTTGTAAGTTTCTAGATCAGTTTTATCTTTGTTATTATGGCGGAAAGATTGAAATATCTGAGTGAAAAGTCAAAGAGATGATGCGTTGTGTGTATGTGTGTAATATAAGTTCCTAAAGGAAAAAAAGTGCAAGCTGACTTATAAAGACAAAAAGGGCTTTGTCCTGAACAGTGTTTTGAAATGTATAATAAGCTTCAAAAGATTTAATTATTATTTTGTGTAGTTTTTCTTCATTTTTTTTTTTACATTTTTTATTCAGTTCCCTAAAATTTTAACTATTTTTTAAATACACGTAAATTTAAAAAAAAAAATATTTTCATTTATATTTTTGTTATTTTCGTAACTCTGTAATTTCTTTTTATCAAAATGAATATAATTCCTATAAAATTCGTATTTACTTTTCTAAATATCAAAAAAAAAAAAAAAAAATTACAACCGTATATTTATATGCTATTAATGATAATAATCTGTAAATGCCAGCATATCTACCAGCAGGGATGATTTTACATGAATTTGTATATGAAATTAGGCTTAGATTGGAAAATCTCCTAGTCCCGAACGTGCGTACACTTTCAGAGCGCGTAGTCTTGGGGAATCGGTTCTTTTACCTTTCGACAGTCTTCAACGGGTTAAGCTCAAATTTTCTTTATTTTCGCTTTAGACGGATTTACAGAGAAATATTTACTATCAATAGAGTCATTATTTTTTAAACGATAAAACAGCTTTTCCCGAAGTGTCATCTTTGTAATTTGTTTTCAATATCCCAAGAATTTCTGCGGCGTTTTCCCGAAGCAGATAATAAACTTTTACAGCCACGTGTTGCTTATTTAAATCTTACATTTTAAGAAATGCATCAAGAGGAAAACTACAGAAGTGAAAAAATTATCTATGGACTGACTAAACGTTTTCTGACAATGTACAGAACTCACTAAAAAGGTCTGCAACACTCTCCAAATGTTAGAAATGCATACTACTCAGCTTCTCCCTGGTTGTTTAGATACTTACTCAAATTAGATACATTCCATCATTGAGGAATATGATACTCTAATAAATATTAAAATAAGCTCTCTTCTCTGCATAAGAAATCTGCTGATTCTTCAGAAGAATTTATATTTTTTTATATTTTATAATACTATTGTTCCTATTTATATATAATTCGAGATATTTTGTTTCTTTTTATCTACTAGAAACATTTCATGAATTATTCATAGAAAACAACAGAAATTCCATATGCCCCCAAGCAAATTAAATTCGTTTTTTTTTTTTTTCATTTTCTGAATAAGACACATTTCAATGCATAGCATATATTTTCCATTTACGAAAAAGAATAGCATAATACATAGAAGTAAATTAGCGACTATTCCAGGTGAATTAATTATTATAATTCAGTCGAACTTCAACGTTACGGAATTCTATAATTATAATACATTTTATTATAAGATTTTAAAATTTGGTTAGCTCATTTTAGTTTGTCATATTTTTTTTTTAAATCAGCATTAAGATAATGGTATAAAGATGTAGATAATTCCAATTTTCACAGTAATCCTCTTAGATCATTATGGTAAACATAGTTCATGAGACTCAATAGTTAATGCGTTTTATTATTTTAATCAGATTCTAAAGGAAACAAGAAGTGATTGAAGTAGGAGTATAAGTACAGCGTATAAGATATGGTTACGTGTAGAGAAGTAATAGGCACGGTTATAATTGATAAGTGAAGGAATAAAGGCGAAGATGGGGTATGCGTATAGGAAGAGGATTCAGAAATCAATACAAATACATACATAGTGCAGGAGAAACTACGATATACATACAACAACACCGATGCTATTTTCATGCTCAATCTTAAGCAGAAGATACTTTTTCATAATTTGACACATTAAAACCGTTTCAATGATTGAAAGACTGCTTTCATAGAGACAAGCAAAATACATGAATGTAATGAACGTTTGTTAATATTTTTTTTAAATATTAAATATTATACATGCTTAAATAGTTTTTCATTACTTCCCAGATAAACTTGATTATATATATATATATATATATATATTTAAAAAGATGAAATGCAATTGAAAAATCAATTACTCAGAAAGTAAAAGTAAGTCCGTTGGATATTGAAAGTTATAAGGAAGCCTGTCGTCCAAGAGAGATTAGAACTGAGAGAATATTGAGAAAAGAATAAAAAGGGAAAGAAGAAAAGATGAAGATATGAGTAGTGTTTCAAGAAGAAATGATAAAGAAAGGCGAGAAGCAAATATCACACTGAAAGCAATTTTAGTCCTAATATGAATATATTGAATCCAAATTGAAGAATGTTCAAAAATTACTTAAAATTCAGGAAGAAAATAAAAAGTTATCTCAAACTATAAAAGGGAACGAGCATTAACATTATTGGAGAATAAGAAGAATGATAGCAGTACTCGGTAGGCTACTTAATTCTTAATTCTACATGGAAAGAGAAAAATATAAAATTTATCAAAAAAATACGTAGTCAACTCAATTCATACAGGAACTAAATGCCATAATTGGAGAGAAAGAAGAATCATTGCCAGGATAGGAAATGTAACTTAGCCCTTAGGTCTTATCAGATATCAAAGGAATATATCCTTTCCTCTCGGCGCTTCAACTCACTTGGTGGATGGCCCTCTGTTCGGCCGACTCAGGAGAAAATTTCTTCTCCCACTAGTAAGTAATGCATGTCCATTTTTGCCACATATGGTGTTGTTAAGGTTATCAAGTTACAAAGATAGGAGGACAAGGGTTGCCGATTTTTACTCAGTAACCATACACGAGCAATTAAGATTAGAAGATTTGTCACAACATCACATTGCAATATTTTTTTTGTCTTAATTCAATGTTCTCATTTTTAATGAATGATTTCAAAAATCTCTAATTCATATTACCTTATTCTGAAATGCTTCATATGCTCGCATTTTATAAGAAAATTCTAAATTTTAAGTAAATACTGACGTGGGTTTGATAGATAGTATTTCAGAATTATCAAGAAAGTAGAATTTATATGAATCCCATATTGAATAACAATCATATATCAATTGAAAGTATTATATTTATTACTTTTATTTGCCCCAAGTTCAGAAGTATGATTGTTTCTACCGTGGTGCTTTTGTAATCAAAAAGGATCAATTAAAATTCAGAAAAGAATTTAATTCCACATTTTCAAAAGCTAATGGATATAAATCTAAAGCACGGCAAACATAAGCAAAAACTTTTAACTAATTTCATACATTCCATTAAATATAATTTATTATATTTTTTGATGTTATAAATATATTCTCTAATCTTTAATCTTAAGAGAAAAAAAAATTCATTTATTTTGGAATATATAAAAATATTCACTGATACATATAAATAAAGCTCATTATTATCATCGAAAAGGCTATCTCCTCATTATTTTCCAAACTTTGGATCTCTATCATTATAATTCTTTTCATGTTAATCCTTCATGAAATTGTTAATCTTTATTTACATGAGAAATTTCCAGGCATTTTAAATGTCGATGGAGAAAGTAACATGAAAGAAAAAGGAGTTTATCACAGAAAGCGTAACACTACTGAATAGAGTTTTTATTTTCAAAATTGGAACTGCTATAATTGGAACAAAATTTGAACGAAACATCAACAATATAAGGAATATGTAAAATCTAACAGAAATATATCTCCCCCAACTACAAACAATGGTCGCACAATCATAAAAAGGGTTAGAAAATCCTTTTTAAAAATGGGGAAGAGGATATCTCGTGAATATTTTGATAAAATAGGTGTTCAGCTACTGAAGTAAATGTCGAAACATTTTGTTCCCTCATAAGTACCATGGAGTTGTAAGGTTTAATTCCACGTAAAGTCAAAATTCTTAACTGTTAAACTACACTGGTTATCATAAATTAAGGAAAATTCACAAAAATCGCGATAACTCAAGAAATTACACATGGAATTTTATGAAACTTACCCACAATATACAACACATAGTAAGGTATTAAACAACATAAAAAGAAATTATCAGACATTAATAGTTGTATAGAAATTAGCACATGTATAAAATAAACAAATTGGAAGTATCGGTTTGCAATAGAAAAAGTACCTTTAATATGGAATATGATTGCCTCTAGAAGCAATACAGCACAAACAGCGATGTGTGATGCTTTCAATTATGCGGTCTATCAGTTCAATAGGAAGTGAGAGCCATTGCTTTTGTAAAGCAGATGCAAGCGCGGCAAGGGTCTGAGGGGGCGGATTGATGGCAGATACACGCCTCCCTAGAGCATCCCAAACGTGCTCGATAGGATTCAAGTCCGGGGATCGAGCTGGCCACTCCATGCGCGTAATTGTTTCCTGTTGAAGATAATCATCAACAATGAGAGCTCTGTGTGGTCTTGCATTATCGTCCTGTAACAGGAAGCAATCACCAATCGCCCCGGCATATGGGCGCACATAAGCATCAAGGATGTTGTCTCGATAAACCTGAGCATTCACGGTTCCCCTTGGAAAGACATGGAGGTCTGTGCGCCCTCCTAAGGATATGCCTCCCCAAACACAGACACTGCCTCTTCCGTATGCATCTCTTTCACGGATGTTTGATGGATGATAACGGGTCCCAGGTTCTCTCCATATCAAATAACGTCTACTGTCACTTTCTAGACTAAACCTGGACTCATCCGTAAAGAGAACAGGCCTCCATTGTTCTGACGTCCAGTGGACATGTTGTCGGGCCCACTGCAAACGGTCTCTCCTATGGCGTGATGTGAGCGGCACGCAAATGGCTGGTCGTCTCGCATACAGACCACCTTCGTGGAGCCTTCTGCGCACAGTTGACGTTGACACCAACCTTCCGGTGGCTGCAGCAAGAGAGGATCTAAGATGTGTCGGAGTAGCGGTTCTATTCCTGCGTGCACTTAATGTCAAATATCGGTCATCGGCACTGGTCGTAACAGTTGGCCGTCCTTGACTGAACCTCCTAGATGCCGAATCTGTGGTTTGAAATTGCCTCCAAAGTCTATGAACCACAGATGGACTCACATTTAGCCATCTGGCCACTTCTGATTGACTCTGCCCTGCCTCTAGTCTCCCGATGGCTCTCCATCGTAGTTCTTCAGGCAAATGATGCCTAGAGGTCATTATTACGAATTGGCTATCTCAGATTTTCAATGTCGCAATCACAGTAAAATTTGTGTGCTTTCTCTCAAACTTGGACTTTTATGCTCCAGGCAGATGACGTAAGCCGAGTGCAGCGTCACTAATTTGCATATTGCAATTTTACTCAGCTACTCTTAGTGGAGAACATATGCAAATTTTGCACGGTTTGGCTTACTTTTGAAAGAGTTATCGCTATTTTTGAGATTTTTCCTTAATTTATGATAACCAGTGTAATTACATAATTAAGGAATGAATTTCTTGCAGGAAGAGAAAGGTGTAATACTTCAAATAGAATTAAGAAGATGGAAAGAACTTAAAAATTTTGAAAGCATTATTTCACGAATAGCTCGTAAGCAGAAAAAAAACTAGAGGGAATTCAAATTAAAATAGGTGATTCCGAAGATACCCCTAATGAAAAAGAAAGATATATAACAGAAGATTTGAAGTTTGAACCTGATAATATACACATTGTGAACAAGGTCTGAAAAATAAGTGAAATAAGTGAAAATGAAAACTATATCGATTGGAAAAAGAATTGAATCGTTTGAAACAATAGAAGGATGTAAAATATTAGGATGTTAAAAGAGAAGAAAAACTTATGGAACTGAAAGGACACAGAAAAAAGAAGGATTAACGTCTGAATGGTTTTAAGATAAAGAGAAAAGGACATTAAGAATGAATATCTAAAATAATTAGAGGTCAAATCTCTTTTTTTGAAGTCGTAGAAGGATTCAGCACGTGTATGGCACTATATCTCTACCCGGGGCAATGATAAAGGCTCTAGCAATTTCAAAGTTATTCTCCCCCACAGAAAGCTAATTAAAAAACCAACTGTAGTATAGAGCGAAGAGAACCTATGAATGTCACCAACCATACAGAAATGACGCAGGATAGAGGGTGAACTTACCACTCACAGCGGACAGTGTCGGCACATAGCGTTTTTGACCTCCTACTATGTGGATGACCGGATAATCCTAAGGAAAATGGTGCGCACTTTCGTTTTATTTTGTTTTTGTTCGGTAGTAATAAGATACATTAATAGAAGGATGAAACAGAACTCTGAATTTTAGCACCCTTTTTCAATTATGTTTGTAGTTAATATGCACCCTTTTTGATCTTTTTGAAAGATTGAAGTTACAATTTGGGCTCTTCAACGTCTTTTCAACTTTTAAATGCTTGATGCGGAGGTTCTTAGTTGACGATTTACTTGTTGCACCTAAAAATCAAACACAGCCCCCAGAATATCTCATTCTCTGGTTTTCTAAGCTTTTATAATTTAGTAATGGCCCTAATGTCAAAAAGTGTCAATTTGGTAAATCAATCACTGAATTTATTAGATTTAAGCTGCCAGGACAGAAACTTGAACTCTTACCTGATCGTGATAAATATAATCTTGAATTCTTCGACCAAAACCCTTAAATTAGCTACGACGCTTTTTAAGTCTTACTATTATTATAGATCCTACTTTCCAAAAGCTGCTGATTTTTTAGAGCTGCTTGTAAAAGTTTTGGTATGTCACAAAAATGAAAAGAAGCATCCTTGTTCCAATGCTCCCAATTCAACTGAGCATTGGAATTGAACAGCGATGCAATACTTTCTTTCAAAGCTTCCAAAGATGCACTTATAAATGCCACTCTTTTGAGGCATCTTATATCGGGATCTGAGTTAAGTTTGTGGATTGATGCTTCAAATGCAGCATGTGGTGGCTCCTTAATACAAATATCGAACAGTCAGTAGGAACCTATAGAATTCTATCCTACAAAATTAAATAAATCTCAGAAAAAGTTGTCCACTTATGACCGCGAGCTGTTTGCAATTTATTCCTCTATTAAAATATTTATACACATGCTTGAAGACGGTCTTTTTATCATTTATACTGGACAAAAGCATTTAACATGTACATTTCATCAAAAGTCCAATAAATGTAGTCCCAGCCTATTACGTTGTTAAGATTTCATCTGCCAATTTTCCACAGACATTCGATACACTAATGGTAATTATAACACTGTCACTGATGTTCTATCTTGAATTGAGATAGATTAGACCGTACTAATGTATCTGCGTACTAATGTAATGCACGTACTATTGTAATACTAATGTAATGTCGTAGTGTAACTACGACAGTGGAGTAATTGATTTAAGGTATTTGCTTCCACTCAATCAACAAACTAAGAAGTTTAACAACTTTTAAAATTTAAAAATTCCTCTTTGAAAATTTCTAAAGATAATATCCTTCTTGAGGATGTTTATTTATATTTTTATATGTCTCAAAAACAGCCTAGACCTATTCATCTAAAGAGCATGAGGGGCTTAGTTTTTAAGCCCTTACAGTTTTTCTCCAACCCTGGTATTGCAGCCTCCATTGATTTAATCACGAAGTGTTTTGTACGTTTCAAGCATATCCAGTCACAATAATAATTTATCAAGGTACAAATTTTCAATCAAATTAAGTCCATGAGCTAACCCGTATGTTAGGTTGCAATAAGATTTGCATATCATCTGCAGGTGAATAAAATTATTGAAAGTTTTCATCGTCATCTCAAAAATGCTTTCTAAGTAATTAAAATGATCAAAATTCTTCTCATTGTACTTCTTGAATTGCAATCAGTCCTCAAAGAGGATATTAAGGCCACCTGTTCACCGCTTGTTTATGATACCACCTCACGATTTCTTTCCAATCTTGTGGCAAGTGGTTCTATTGACCAAACACCCAACCAAAACTATGCCACAAATTTAATTTAAGCAATCAGATCCCTAAGACATTTTTCCACTGCCCATCATGGCTTTTTAAAAGTTTATGTCAACTGCTCATTATAAACTTATTCCCATATTTTTCTAAGATCTGATAAAATTAAACCTCCTTTAGCCCCACCTCTCACTTGGCCCTACTTGGTAGTTAGCAGTATCGACTAGAAATTCATAATAGATTTAAATGGTAAGCAAAAGAATATTTCCATAGATCGCTTTAAACCTGCGTATTTTCTCACAGAAGACACTAATACTAATAATTCTGAATCTCTGAAAGTATTGAGCTGTCACCAACTGATCCCTCAAATTCTTTAAAACAGACCTTCACTAGATGCTACATCGTAAGGACATATTCTTTAAGCATCTATTCACTAACTACTTTGTTTCAATACAACTTATATTATCTTATGGAAATTTTGCATTGGCAGCTATAAGATTTTCTATTACCTTGTATGTATCTTATTGAATTATTTTGCATCTTTCTATTTTTCGTACCTTATTTTCAAATTCAAATATATTATTTCCATCTTGAATACCTCATTATTATCAGCATGTGCATCTAATAAAATTCTGCATTATATAAAAAAATTGTTTTCTTGTATCACCTTCCATTGAGTCATGCTGTATGTAAAAGTTGTACTTCATCACTGGAGGCATACTCTCTAGCGTTGTAGTTTCAACCAGTTATTCTCCAGGTGTAGTTAAGTATATTCCTTCCACAATCAATCAATCAATCAATTTGAGGCACAATTATTTCATTCGTCTTCAATTACTTAATTAAAAAGTGACTAAAATGGTTATTTAGAACTTAAGTTCATTAATAAAATTATTTTTATTTGAAATGATAACTGGTTGTAGTTACACAGAGAATCGGTTCTAAAACTATTTATTAAATACTTTTCATTTGAAATGATAACTGGTTGTAGTTAGACAGAGAATCGGTTCTAAAACTATTTATTAAATACTTTTCATGAATTGATAAATAATGTGTGAAACTTAAAAAGATAAATAACCAATTTTTAAGTATTTTCTTCTATACATAAGTATTTTGTGTATTTAAATGAATGTGAATTCGAAGAGCACTGAAACACTTTTCCTTTTCCTTTTGTGTTTAAATTTATCAAAACAATGTTGACCGTGGAGAATTATTATTTCAAGTTAAGTATTCAATATATTATATTCAAGAGTCCACTACCAAATTTTTGTGTAAAATATTGTAAATACATGTATACTAAATTGAACTTGCGAAAACTATGAAAAAATTGACTTGGTATGAATTGGAACTGTGATTTAACGTTTCAGTTGTCGAACACTTCTATTACGAAATTCTTCGACAATAGTGCACGTGATGCTGTAAAGTGAAATTAATTCAAATAGGTACAGCTAATTTTAGTGATTGATTTTCAAGTACAAACTTTAAAAATTATGAACATTTTTATGACAGTCTTTTAATTTTTACTTCAATGTTAATGAATTTAAATTCCTTACAACTTTCTCAAAAATTCTTGTTACGTATGTATCTATTTCGAATTTTAGGGTATTTTACAGTTTACTTAATTATGTATAATGCCTTTAATATGTGATTAGAATGTGTTAAATTTAACAATCTTATATGTAAAATTTTTTGTTAATATGAGAAAAAAATATTCGTGCTCACAAATTTTTTGTGAGCAATAATTGATTTGACAATATTTTATGAATCATTACATTTACATCTGTGAACTATTTTATAATATACAATATACACTTAAAATAAAATTGTTTTTCAAATGAAAAAAAAACCATAGTAATATTTATATTTTTAAAAAGGTTTATATATAGGGTTTGTCATTATAATATAATTATTTTCGCATTAAATGGTTTTTTTTTCTCTTATACACTTATTAAACGGGCAAAAAGTCTAAATACTAGAGTTTTTCCTTAAAATTCTTTATCAAATGAAACCATTATGTGATCGTTTCTCGTTATTTAAATAAACACATTTGAATATATATGTTATTTATACTTCAGAACAATTAATAAAATGAGTATATTTGGTATTGTTAGCTGTAAGGAATTGTTTATATTATAAAAACTACTTATTTTTTACATTCATAAAAAAAGCAAAATACTTAAAAAATATGGTTCAACAAACATTAATAAAATTATAATGTAAAGTAATTTATATATATATATTATCACAAATTTTGAGACTATAATATTTTAAACTTAATAATGATATTGAGAAAGAAATTCAGTTTGAGTCGAATAACCAATAATTGTAGTCGGATATTTGGAATTGAAATTCTCTTTCGTGCCAAGAAATTATTATTGTTTAAATATCTAACTGCATATTACATACAGCAGCATAATTGTAGGAAATATATGAAATATAGGATTTTAGAATAGAAAGGAGTTTTTCTACAACACTTGGACATTTATTCGTTTGATTATTTATTCTGACAAGTCTTACATATATGCTTAATCCCTACGGAGTTTGTAACGTATAATACAATTAGTGCTTCAAATTTTAAAGAAATACAATGCTCATTCTACTACTCCTTATTATGCGAATGATTTCTTCTCTGACAGAAATTTCTGGAAAATTCATATCACGAATAAGGTTATCTGACATTACTGTAATTTATTAGCTCCGGAATAATCTAATTGTCCCTTTATCGTTCTTGGTAGAGCGTATAAAGTGAGTTGAACAAAACTTTGAGAAGTCAGGTCTCAGTAGAAAGTTAAAGACAACGAGAGAAAAATCAACTTGAATTTCGAATTATCTTAATGGAAATTATCCGCTTCATAAGTTTCGGAAAGGAAAGAAGTAATTTCTTTCATTTTGTTTGAGGAAATGCGAAATAAGGACTCGATTATGTAAAAGGATAGATTAAGGTCTATGAGGTAAAATGAATGCGAATACTATTTACGAATTTCTGGTTCTAGATGTCTCATTCACTTGAATGCAATTAAGAAACATAAGACTTCTTCGTTCATATTTGGGGCTAAAATGAATATCTCAGTAAGGAAGACTTTGAAAGTAATTTGCCAAAGGAATGTCTTGAACTCATTTATATAGTGTTTCAAATGAACAAAACAAAAATAATAGTTATTACATATTGCTTAGAAAAATTTCAAAGACACAGTAGATACTGCTGAATACATTAACCAACCGTATGTTCATTTTGTAAGTTAAATAATGAAAGTTGATTTTTGTAATTTTCTAAGAACATTTTTCTCGAATATAAGATTGGCATAAGGTTTTCTTAGCATGAGTAATATAAGTTATTTAACAACCTTAAAACAGTGAGAAAGTATTCTGATTTATAGAGCTTCCATTTTCACAGAATTACTTTACTTTAAAAGTATATTTTTTATTTAATTAAAAACATTCACTTAATATATAAACTATTTTTGTTCAAGTGATCAAAATATATCGATAATACAATTCATGTTAAGAAATATTTATAAAACTAAGTAGTGAACAACGAGATAAAATTCAATATTTATTATATATATATATATATATATATATATATCAAGAGTTATTAACTGATCCCAGAAGGGTTCATTTTGGTTCTGATGAAACAGAAATATGAGTATGATGTCTGGATTAAATAGTCGTACGTTTTTCACACTTCTCGTGATAGATAAGAAATATTACAACACACTTTCTTAGTAATGCCGAAAATTATGTTGTGCAGTAAATGTTATTAAGTATATGAAAAATATAATATTTTGTTTCACTTCTGAACTGAACAGTACTTTCTTGCAGACTTAAGAAATCATAGAAATATGTTTGTTAGATTCGTTTTAAAGAAACGATTTGAAAAATAATCAAAATGGCTTTTTGTTAGTATGCAAGATGGCATTAAAAAGTAAATTTTTATTTTTATTTTTACAATTTCTATAAGTTATATGAAATGATAATTGTATTTTACTATTTTTCAATGTTTTTGAAAGCCTGTTCCTCAAATGTTCTCGTAAGTGTTAAAGATAAGGCCTAATCGGCATGACAGATGACGCCATGACTTCAGCATCTTTCTTAAAAACCTCTGATTTATTTTATAGACACTGTTGTCCGAATTATATCCCTCATATTATCATTTTAGATGCTGCAACACTAAAGAACTGTTGTAGGATTCTCTTCAAATATATATCTGCATTCCATCATAGCTCAAATGTTTGTTGTAACAATATAAAACAATGACAGTGCTTTGTCTGGTAACAAAACGGATTTTTTTGATTTAACCATTATGTTTCTTTTTTTTTTCAATAACCCTTCTTTTCTAAAGGTGGCACATGCTAGTATTCTACATGAATATATATATATATAGTGGGTAATAATTTAATACCAGAGATTTCAAAAAATTAAGCTGAATTGGAAAATTAAGCTATACAAATCAGAATTTCTAGTCTTTTATACTGCTTTCCGATTCTATGTTGTGATGATATGTATCTTCAGCTATTTATTCTTCGACTTACTTAATTTAAAAATTTTCATGTTTTATTTGAAAGTTTCTAAAAATTATATTTCTTTGTAATCGGAAATTCTTTCCTACATTATGTTTTTGACTTTAAACGAATCAAATAATAGATTTTTTATTATCAATAAAAGATCTCGTACAAATATATTTCATTATACACATAAAGCCACATCGTGAAGTATTTATGAGGTCCAGGTGAGATGTGGAATTTTTTTAGAATTTCTAATACTTTCCTATAATATGTTACATTTAATATTATTGAGGAAAATTCTTTCAATAATTTAAAAGCAAAAATCTAGGAAAAAGTATCAATCTTCCCCTATTTGTCAATAGTTGTAGTTTAAGTAATGTTAAATATGCTTTTAATACTGCAGCAATTTCAGGAAAATTGAAAATAAAAACTTTGTCGTACTTACAAAGACTTTTATTTTACAAAAAAAGTGTATTAAAAATTATCTAGAATAAGATAGGTACGGAACTAAAGAAGATTTCTAAGATCAGGTGTGTTTTGATAACGAAAACTGAAATCTAACTTCTTACATTCAAGCATTGTAGTTTTAATTTCTTCATACTAGCTGGGATTCATAACAGTATAAAATTGCTTGTTATTACTAACTTTGATGTTAAGGTATTAACAAATCCCTTACTTGTGTTTTTAAGCATACATAATATAATTTAATTAAAAAAGTAATAAAAAAATTTTGAAAGAAAAAAAATCATAAATTTCTGAATGAACTTTCCCCGACTTTTAAAACAAAAAGGCATTTTTAAAACAAGCCATGTATTCAATTTCCTAGAAGTTAGATGATCTCTGTATATATTTAATTATAAGTATATAACATATATATATATTATCAGGATACTCTTTTCACTTCAATTGTTAAACACATTTGTTTCACAAATTTATATGGACAACAATACTATTTAAATGCTAACTTCGTTGGTAGTTGAAGTGTTGCATTTAATATTTAAAGATTTGCTACTCATATCTTAACGTAAATTGAAGGAAAATCTGAAAATTACTAGTCACTATATTTCGAATATCTTAAGATTTTGGCATCTTAACATGCTTAAAATTTCAAGCCTCATGTTTGCGAGACTTCAGACAGAATTAACTTGGTAACTTTTAAGAAACTAAAGATTTCAACTTTGAACTCACGGTAAAGCACTTTCTTCTCTATCAGAAACGTAAGTGAGATAAATGCCACGATCTTCACTGCTGTTTAATTAAATTGCTGCTCTTTCAAGACAGGGAGGAGTTTTACAGACAAAAGTATTTGGAGTTAATTGGGTTCAGAGCTAATTGAATTAAGAAAGCCAGATTTCGGAGTATACTTTCAAAGCGTGTTAAGTATGGAGTGCATAAAATGTAATTTGAATACGTTGAAGGAAACTAGCCAGTGAATATATCACTGATTTAAATTTTACATATCAGTTTAGAAAGTTTAATTAAAGTGGTTCATTTCGGAATATGAAGGACTGCCCTTTGATCGTATATTTTATATAATAAATAAAATAAATTCTGTTGCAGAGTGAATTTGATTCAAAAAGGAATGAGATTTTCAACAGAGAGAAAGAAATATGATGAGGTGAAGATTGAAGTGTCACTTAAAACAATTTTTTATAATATGTAAGAAAAAAAATTTAAAAGTTAAACTGAATCATTTTTTTTTCACTTTACAATTTTGTTAAAAAAAATATCTTCAATAATATTCGCCTTCAGTTTATTATTATTTTATTATTTCGTGAAATAGATGGAAGTGAAAGCAAATTTACACAATTAAATAAAAATAAATTTTTTGATCCTACAATTACGAAATGCAAACGATAGAGTATTGAGAAAAATCACACACCATGTATTCTTTAGACATTTCCTTAGACAATTATCTAGTGTTTTAAGTTACATTTGAGTAGGCTATCATTACAAAATAGTTGTGTAATTTATGATAAACAATAGGTGCAATATAAATCCTAATTCCGATTTATCAAGTATTTTAGTTTTATTCATAACAATTCTTTTAGGAACGTATATTGCAACTTTAGTTTACTTTCATAAGCACTTCGGCAAAATAATCGAATATTCAGAATACAATCAAAGAAAGAAATAATAATTCAGGTCGCAGAAATAATATTATTCAATGAAATTATGTTTATTGTAAGATGCTGATATTTAAACATATACATGTAAATATTTAATTAGTAATTGGGGAATACTAGAAAACAGGAACAACACACACATGTTCAACGAAAAAAGGAATCCAGTGGAGTATATATATATACAGTGGTACCGTGAGATACGAATGTCCTAACATACGAATGTTTTGAGATACAACATGAAATATTCTAAAATTTATACCTCGACATACAGCGAAAAATTTGAGATATGAATTTGTGATGTGCAATAATTGCATAGGTGATCCCTAGATGGCAGAGCGTTCGCTCAGCTTTCCTCCCGCCGCTTCTGCCCGCTATGTCGCTCTGTTTGGTTGTTGAGACCAGAGTCCTCTTTATGGCCTCCTCGACGTGTCATTCGCTTTCTTTGTGCCTGTTTTTCGTGTAATTTTGGATAGTATATATACTGTACTCTGCATATTTTGTTATTTTAACCATGGATCCCAAAGACAAAACTGGTGAAAAGAAAAAGCCTAAGAAAATGATCTCAATGGAAGTGAAACATGAAATTATTGCAAAGCATGAGCGTGGCAGTGATGAGGGGGTCGAACCGGAGGAGAAACTTACTACACGTGAAATTAGTGATATTCATAGCAAGTGGCAGGAAGTATCTGATTTTGTGGGAAAAAGACACCCAGGGAAATTTTCAACAGGGAGAGCGAGTGCCTTATTTAATGATAGGTGTCTCACATTCTTTCATAACATTTTAAAAAGAAGGCAGAAACAGACCTGTCTTGATCGTTACCTTGTGAGGGTCTCACGCAGTGAGAGTGAGGCCAAAAAGGCCCGTCGTTAAAGTGATGATTAATAAACATTCTGTGTTATTACTCGTTTATTTATATACAAATTGTGTATATTATATGCAATTTAACTGTGTTTTGGGTTAGTTTCATATCGCTAGAACGCATTAATATATATTATATTATTTTAAATGGGAAAAATTGCTTTGAGATACGATTTTTTGCCATACGAAGATGATCACAGAACGAATTAAATTCGTATCTCAAGGTACCACTGTATATATAAATATACTATTTTGGATACCTTTGTATCTACCTTGGTTGTAATGTTTAATTAATGGCTTATATTTTTATTAAATTAAAAATTTTAAATTTAATTTGTATTTCAGTAATATAAGTTTTCTTTCACAATAAATATTTGTAAGTTTTAAATTAAGATAATAATTTCAAATTTATTATTTTAATTATTGGAGTACTTTGCTTTTTTTCTATTAATTATGTTGCATTTGTTGCTAATTAGTTTAACAATTTTTTAAAAAAAAAATTGATGTTTTGTGAGTATTTTTCTAGTACTTTTAGTATGATTTTACATAATTTAAAATGATGCTTGTTATCAACAATAATTACTTAAATATATTCAGATATATATCAAGGTAATGGAACAACGTATCAAGACTGTCAGTTCCGTATTAATAACACAATGACATACTTATGCGATTAGAAAATATTTTAATGAAAATAACTTAAACTAAACTATACTAACCAAGTCAAAACTGTAAGTAACTTGCTTTTGTCAACCAACTAGGTATTATTTTAGTATATAACAAACTGTCGTAGATGCTCCCATTTCAAAAAATTTTCTTAAAGGCTCTTGGGTAAAAATATCACTCCTATTTTCACAAGTAATGCACTTAATCTTCTAAATACGTCATAATAAATTCTTCCAAGTCATTTTTGAAATGAAATGAAACATATAAAAAAATCAGTATTACATTTTCTTATAGTTTGATGTATTACCCTAAATCATATGTTGTGAACAATCAAGAAGTGAGTGAAAATAAACAAAAATATTTGATATTTAAGGATAGTTTAATGACAGACTATTTTTGACTAATGAATTTCAATTTCCGTCAAGTATTTCTTTTTAATTGGGTTTCCGTCTTAGAATCATTTGTAGAAAAATAACTATGATATTAATTCTCTGTTACTAGCGAATAATCAGTCTTTGGTAATAGATAACATTATATAATAAATTAAGGTAAAACAAAATGCAATGCGTTATAAAGAAGAGAATGATTTTGGTCGTAAAACTGGGTCTTCGAAACGTATTCTACTGAACAGTTTTTATTCTGTTTTTTTTTTATAAGATGCAAAATTTCTAACCTGAGTTATTTTCAGAAATGATAAGCTTTTATGCACAGGGAGTTGGACCAGTTGGCCCTTTAAACTATAAAGTTCATCGAGTTTAGTTATGAAAGCCAAAAATGCTACAGTATATTCAGTAAAACTAACCTAATCCAATCATACATCTGGTAAAAGAGCCAATCTAATTACAAAATGACTTAATGAATTTGAAGTGGCTGATGGCGACAAAATAGTAAACAGCAGCAAAAGTGAGAGGGAATATAAAATAACATTCCCAGATTTACATATCAATGATTTGTAATACATGTAAACTGAACAATGAACTAACTTATAATAATTTAACAATTGAATAGGTACTTTTAACTATTAATTTCTACGTAATTTCTCAAATAAAGATGCGATCATAAATCATTGTCCAACGATGTATGAAAGAAAGTGAAATATTTTGATGAACCGTTTTATACATAGTTCCTTATAATAGGATGTATGTATGTTTGGAGAATACCTTCACAGATATTTGATTCGCTTCTTCCCATTTTGAATCATGAATGTATCTCTGATATGATTAGAACTTAGGACTTATGATTTTCTTTTCCTTTTCGTCACTCTAAAATCAAGTAACCATGGGGGACTATGCATTCATTTGAACTATCGAAGTTCATCTTATCGGGCGAAAATCGCTTCCTACTAGAGCTGTGGCCACGGTAGTTTTGACCTAGTGGTTTTGGCTTCGGACTCGAGGCTGGCGATTTTCGTTGAGTCTTTGGTCCGAGCCTTGGCTACTAAAGAATTGCCTTGTAGGCGGGGCTAATGCCCGTTAAATCTGTCTGGGCCCAAAGTCCTCCCATTGGTGTGGTGTAGAAGTTAGGAGATGCCAGCTCAGGTTTCATCTTCGTCCCTTGACTGAGGTTCAAAATTACGAAGTCGGTTGCCAATGGTCCTCGTTTTCCTTCCAGTGCGAAGTTAATAAAACCTAACCTAACCATTCCTACTGGATCTGTTTTCCAAAACGATAATGTTGCAATCCCTGTAGCTAAGCATGTTCTTGAGTAATTTGGAGAACATGCACTTGCAATTACGTTTCTATCAATCTTCGCAGTATTCAAACCTTAATTTTATTCACTTTCAATTTCTAATATAAGAACCAATCAACTGAAATCTTGTGACATGTTTCCTTCATTATTTAATTCTACCTCTATCTTCCTATCTAATTAATTAGTCGATACCTACAAACCTCCAAGAGAACATATGTAAGTATAGGACCTAGCCTCTTATTAACTATTAAATATTATGAAAGGTTGACTTTTCTCGAAAACTTATTAGCTTAGTCAATTTTAGTTTATATTACTATAGTAATGTCTTAGCTTCTGAATCACTCTTTCAGAATCAAATACTCCTCATTATCAGCTTTTCACTTCTATTTCTCTTATAAGCAATTTATCTAAAGCAATTCATAACATTTATTATATTCATCTAATTTACTTAATAATAATTCATTTTATTTGGGAAGAAATTGTAATTTTATGCAATTTAAATTAACGAAAAATCCTCGAGGTTAGTGAAGAGAAAATCACAAGAAGACCAATGTCTCAGTCTTGTCGTTTGAACTTTCCATATATGTCTGTAAGAACAAGTTTACTATTCTGTTATCAACCATGTAAGATTCTTATAATCTCATTCTTTAGCGATTCTCAAGGTGTTTCTACACCTTGTAATAAAGCTTTTCCATATTCTTAAGCGATATTTTTTTCTTATTTTGATGATAATATATATGTCTTAAAAAAATTCAGAAATTGTTCATTAGTTTATAACTTTATTTAACTTAACCAGTGTGTTAACAACTAAACAGTAAATTTAAGAAGGTATGCTTCAAGAAGAGAGTTCTGTGAATATCGGTTTTTTGAGGATTGATTCTTTATGACGTCTCGTTTAGAAATATTATGGAGGCTATCGGAGTCAAACTTCGAATCTAGAAAGCAGTCCTGTGATAAAAATGGCATTTAAACAGTCATGTCACTCTCCCAATCGTCACGCAAACCTCAGCCATTTTTAATAAGAAAGGCTCAAGTTATGACTAAACTTATCCAATGGTCCACTTAAATGTATTTTTATACGACTGTTAATATTCAAAATTTTTGAACCCTAATAATTCAATTAAAATAAGTGTTGTTTTATCATTCAATTGTTTTATAATTGTTTAATTATTATAAGAGTCCACTAGTATGATTCAATGCATTTAGAAAAATTTTAGTCATTTTTGTAATAAAGTAAATATGCATTATTTAGTACTGTGCTTTTGAAAAAAAAAAGAAGAATTGATTAGTGCATTATTTAGCATTAATGTCTTACTTATCTTTCAATTATTAAAAGTTGGACTGTGCTATCTAATAATTGTTTCCGCTAAAAATGGTATTCAATATCATTGTCATCCAGTCATTTTATTTTTTGACATGTCCTTACTTGATTCGTTTCATTTGAATATTGATAATACAATGCTTAATTTTGTTATTTCTAAACTAGATTTGCTGATCTGTGAGATTAGTCATTAATACAGGCGTCTGATTTTGTAGGGAAATTATTCTATATATACACACATTAGTACTAAATGTATATATAAATATTTAAAATCGCTTAAATCTTTGCGTATGTTAATTCAAATTATTTTAGTTATTTTTGTGTGACAAATTTTATTCAGTCCATGATACCACAAATACTCAAGAAATCATGGAAGATTTCTCAAGGTAAGAATAATAATATCCATCTTCAGAGCATCAAAAACTTCATGGCACCTTCAGGCAGAAGATTGAATTTGCATGTTCACTTCATTGTGTTTAAAATAAATATAAAGAGGAAACAAGATGTGGTTAAGCAACTATAAGTTATAATTACTATAGCATATGCACTTTCATGTATAATTGAAATAAATTTATTCAAAATGATAAAATTTAAATATTTTGAAATATATAATCTATTTTTTGAAATAATATATGCAGAGATCAATGTTTGTATTTCTTACCGGTTTGGGACAATTTAAACTTGTATTCAGAGGCTAAATATGTTCACATCCGAAAGAGAGAAACAATATTTTTATTAATCAATATTTGTGTTCAAGAGAGATCATCAAATTGCTAATCTTGTTTATCTGACTGCTAACAGATACATTTTTTTCTTTTATTCTTGAAATTATTCCAATTATAAATGACAGTTGAATTATAAAAATAGAAACATATAGATAAAATATGTAATATATGCCATCATATTCGTGAAATCGAATAATGCCTCGATAATTCTTCTGTAGAAAAGATACTGTTATCTATAAACTCAGTATTTGCCCAATGATTCAAGGAATACGAACAAACTTTAGATCTGTGATCATGAATCAAGGCCAAAATTTCTCAAGGGAAAAGTGAAAGAAGATTTCGAGGTTACACCAGTGGGACAACTTGGCACTAGAGTGCTTCATGGGGAAGACGGAATGTCTGAAAGCTTCGCTCCGGGAATTGAATTTCATACTACAACCCACATTTATTGATATGGGCTTACGTGTGACATTGGCTCATATTCGTCTTCAGAAAGCTCAAAAGAATTGGGATTTATTACGTACAAATATTGTTTCACTACATGTAAATTAAATTTAAACTGGTTTATTAGGGGATCTATTAGTATCAAGAGATTTGTCAGGACACATTTGATTTGCATAGCATCTCAACTCAGATTAAGTAAAGTAATTTAATTGTTAATATATTTTCCTTTTTTCATATACTTGAGCATTTTATATAATGATGGTGTAAATAATTAGTACTCCTTATATATGTCTTATTCATTCAAGGAGATATACTATTAAATTTTGTGTAAAAACAGCATATAACTTTAATTAATGTACACTTAACATTTGTATTTTCATTAGAAAAACTAGCTAGAAAATTTAAATGGAATATAAGAAAACGGTTGATAATTTTAATAATTATTAAAAAAGTGTACTTTATTTTTACAGTTCGTACGTAAAATAAATAAATGTTTATTGATTTTCTTAATCGGATAACGTATCTGAGGACTTAAATTTATCAAATTCCAATCCAGCGAAATATTTTCTTCAAAATACATAACTGAAGAACATTTAAAAACCCTTTCATTTACTTTGAAAATTTTGAGCATTAATTTACTTTGAAAATTTTGAGCATTAATTTACTTATTAATTATGATATGATCTCTTTATAAAACAATAACACAAATTTAATAATTTCAGTTGGGAGCATAAGTTATGCTTGAGGGTTTAATTAGATTGTTGCATTTCGATCTACGACAATTCAAAATTCCATGCTGAAGTGATATAGAAATCAACCTATTAATGTTAACATATATTTCTGTTGTTTTAAACCAAATTATAAATTGCACTTCAATGTCATATTTTTTAACCAGATTTATATACTGGTGAATTATATTTCAAAGGAAAAAAAAGAGAGATACTACATTTTCTAGGCTTATGTTCTGCTTAAAATGTTAATAAATCTACTATTTTTAAATATTTGATGAAAAGTGAATTTCCTGCCCCCAAAAAATTAATATATGTATTTTTAATATTTTTATTACATATTCTAGATATCAAGATATAAATATTTCTTTTCAATTAATTACTCTTAGAGAAATTTTACATCAAGAAAATGGTCCTTATAAAATGTTTTAATATATATATTTTTTAATGAAATCTATTCTTTATTGCAACATTATTTTTCGGTCTTTTATAAAATTAATTTCATACGAATAGATTAAATTCATTTTATTGTTATATAAATATATGAATTGTCTTCCATTGGAAAGTACTAAGTCTTGAAATTCCGGACAAGATTCACATTAAAATTTATAACTATATAGTGAGAAATTTCTGTTTACTTCAATAATTATTAGGGCAAAAACTGTTTTTTAGCATGAGAGAAAAAATTCTTTATTTGAAAAGTAATATTTAAGGTAGGAATGGAAAATGGCTTTCTTTTACTTTATTAAAAATTAATACGTTTTGTTATTTAACGCTATTAATAAATACAGTAATTATAATGCATATACGCATGATGAAAATCCATCAAAATGTATAAAAAATTACGGGATAGCGAAAATTATTATTGTCTTGATTAATAACGCTAAAATATAAAAACAATTTAGAAATTCGGAGAGAATGTAAGTAATGATTCTATTGATTTCGAAATAAGTGCAAAACATCTCCATTTCCCTTATATGTTACCTTTCAACCCTCCAGCAGACTCATATTAAGAAGAATTTTCTCCCCAAAATTGGTAAACACTTGTCACAGATGCTCATATCAGTCACGTACATGATGCATAGATCACAACAGAAAATCACATTCATTATTGAAACAACTTAACCTTCAAATCAATATAATAGATGTAACCAAAAAGAAAAAGAAAAGAAAGTGACGCACTAATCACAGAGACACCACTTTACCATGGCTCTATTATAAAAAGATTGTGACCTCTTGCTAAATGCTACTCGTAAGTTTGTAATACTGACTAAATTTATTAAACTTATAATTGCATTAAATGTCAGTCTTGCTACTTAAATAATTCAATTTATTAGCCTCCCGAATGACTATTGTTTTACTTATATCTGTTAGCGTATTAGATCACTCTTCAATTTCTTATTGTTTGATTTACTTTTAATTATATTTAGCTTAAATATATTCAATTTAATAATTTAACGTTTGATTTAATTTTCATTACTTCTAGCTTAAATAAATTCAAATTAATAATTCATTGTTATCCTTTAATATTTAAATAGGAAATGTTGTCCATGGAATAGGAATGGTTGTCCTTGTCTCTGTTTTCATAAAAAAAATTGATGTATAATTTATTTTTTGTTACTTATATTTTCAATTTTAATTAATCTTCAAATAATATGTAATATTTTTTAATCCTGTTAATATTTTTTTTTATTTTTTTTTTTTTCAATTTTTGTATTATATTCACTTAATATGTGTTCAGAATCATGACTTATTTTATTTAGCTTAATATTTTTCTTGTTTTGTTTCTTTCTTTCCTTCCATCCATCCATCCATCTGTCTGTTTGTCTGTCGGTCGGTCGGTTTGTATATATATATGTAGGATTTTCCAGCTAATTATTAAGCAATTAATTTTATTTTCCAATTTACTTTGAAACCAGTTCCTCCGATACTCAATAGATGTCGCCACGAATCAGAGTCATGTGATAAGCTCATACAGAGCCACCTATCCCAGAACAAAACTGAGTGACATTCGTTTTCGCTCTCTCTTCTCTCTCTTGCCGCCACTTTTTCTGCTTCTCTTCTCCTTCGCTACCCGCGTCGGAAGTAAACTTCAAACGCCCGAGCGCATTCCATCGCCCATCGCCAATATTGGTTAAATGAGGCAGCCATCTATCTTTATTTGACGAACTGGTCAACTTACTTTTCATATCATAGTGTAAATACTTTTCATTCTTCATCATCTCTCCTAATAAACAAGTAAAGCTACTGCAAGCTTCATCCTTGAATATCATCAACAACATTAAATGGAATCCGAAATTCCCCCCGTAGACAACCAGCCCATTGCGTAAGAGCAAACCATCGTAGATTCGGGATGAACAATCTCCATCACCCCATGGTCTACATATATATATATATATTTATACATACTGTTATAAAATTTCCATTGGATGTGGGTGTACGGTAAAACCAGTTGAACACGGAAATTGATAGATAACGACATTTGTTCACAAATATTTAAGAAAATCCGAAATGTGCGGCTGGACACCTGCAGATAAACTATAGAATGAAGGAACATATAGCTCTTATGCATATCAGTAACACTAAACTTCACACTTAAGAGTAAAGCCACTTACAATAGCGATAAGAAAACCAGTTTAATAGTTCGCACTACACACAGAACTGGAAAACGATATTTCCACTTCAGACACAGATTATGACACCATCGAGCAATATCGGCATGAAAAGATCTTATGCGCTCTCTATTTCCCGAATGATTCCCCAGACTTCCATATTTCAATGTTACATCTGTTAAATGAAGGTATGACATCAATGGAAAATTCCCGAAAAATGCAAAAATATCCCATTCGATGTTCCGACAATCTTCTTTCATTCACGAGAATTGTCATTTTTTGCTGAAAATTGTGAAATTTTTAACCAAATTGTTAAAATGTTCACCAAATTTGTCGCTAAAGAAGATAAATCATTAATTAAGTTTCTCTTCGTACCCGACAGAATTTCAGTAAATGTATTTTTTTTATTTTGTAAGAATATTGCTGCTCGGGAGTGTCATCGCCCTTTTATAAGATTTCTCCCCATTTTCAAATACTGACATCTATGCATGCTCATTATATGAAATTATAATTAGTTGCGTAGTAGGAAGTGCTATTTGATCATTGTAAATGTATTTAAGCTTGACATTGCGTATTATCATTCTTTAGAAAACATCCTTTCGTTTCTTCATAGCAATATAAATTTCTCCAAGTGTCCATGTAGTCTCGGATTTATGCATCTCCATTGCTTCAAGATCATTCGCTCTCTTGTCATTTATCCTCGCTTTTTGTTAAGCGTATGTATGTTTTCTAAACGTGCCTTTAAGCCTTTCACGTATACACGTGGCATGGAAAGTGCATCATGATAATTTTGGCAATTGAAGCTTCTTTAGAAAGAAACATCCATTTGAGTCAAAGCGTCCTCCTCAAGCTCTTAGATTTCAGAGCAGGCTTGCTATTAGAGCATACGGTGAATAACTGGGAATTATTACCTGGAACCCTTGAGTTTATCTCTGTGTTCTTTGTTATTACTCCTCCATCAGTTATCATACCAAGTGAGAATGGAGCAATATCAATTAAGAGCAATCCTTGATTTCCTCATTGGTGCTTCTAATGCTTTCAGTAATTTGAATTGCTACTAATTTATACGAAGTATTGGACATAAACTAGTATTTTCTGTTGAAGAAGTCACGAAGCATATCTTTTGAACTCTCGTGACTTGAATATATCCTCCAACCAATACCACTTCATGGACGCTGCTCTTATCCATATTAACACACGTTCAGCAGTTCCCACGCTGATGATTCTCAAAATAATCAATCCATCTATCTTTCCATCTTTTTTAGTAACTTGTGTTTGAAAATTCTTATGATTAGCTACAAGATTGATGACTTTGAATGGCTAATTCTAGATATTTCCTTTAAATTAAAAATTATTTATTACCTTATCCTTTCATCCTATGATATTCGTTTGAACTTTATCCTTCATTCCTTCGATATCCTTTTTAACTTCATTCATTACTTCTTCAAGAAATCATTTTACTCCTTGGAAAAGATTTTTCATTCTATCATGATAATTGTATATTCTATTCTCTATTCCTGATTGTTCTCTTTCGTTTCCTTTCGCCAGGATTTCAATACAAACCACTTCTCCTTTGATCACCAACATCTAAAGAGTTACTGTCCGTCTTTTATATATGTCATCAAAACCAGCAGGTCCTCTGAATATACTCTCCGTTACAGTGCTCAAAAATATTCACTACGATTACCAATTTCACCAATGTTACAAAATTAAATCGTGTGAGGGTGTTTGGTGAAAATATTCCGAAACGAAGGATAATGAAAAATGATGCTTTATTCACAAATATCCAGAAAAATACGAAGAAGATAACAGATCTTCCACAGATTAATGATACAATCAGGAGAATCCCAGTACTTATGCAGATAAGAAAATAATACAGATTCAGAAGGATATTAGTGATATCCCTTTCAGTAACGTTCACATTATGAACAAATCTTCAAAATAAGACTTTGTTATTCAAAAAAAATTCCGATAACTTCTGACAGTCTTGCAGGTACAGGCTACCTCCCGACAGATTCAGGCTATTTTGCTACAAATTTATTCAGCACCCGACATCGACCTCAACGTATTTTTAGCAGTTCTTTAAGGAGCAAAGTCTAAGGAAAATTCCATTTATTTTCTCCTAATCGATATTTCGTCAAGATTCTAGCATTTTCTAGAACCTACATTTTGTCGCCAACATTGCTAAGATTTTCTAAAAATTCGTCAATAAGGTCAGGAGAGGGGAATTTGCAAAAGCTTTCATTTGTTTCCTCAGAAATCTGTGTAAATTCCTCTTTTCCTTTTTAACTACTGCTACAGTGTATTGTAATCGCAAGTTTATAACATTATGCTTATGGGCTTGTAATGATTGATAAAATATATTTGTAAACTAAAAAGAACATCTTATAAGTAGCAGTTATTTTTCAAATAAGTCTGATAATATTTCGGTTCTATAACACCTAATTCTAATCATCGCATTCTTTCACACATCTATGAATTTCATCATTGTTATCATTGTAAAAATTAGGGCTTTTTATATATTTTTTTAACATCTTATAAATTAAAGTGTTTTTGCAATGAAAACTCAATTGCTTTAACATAAAATTGTACTTAGGAATCATATACCATGCTAGAAATTTCTGAGAAAGTATTTGTTAACCAGTGATGCAAACCTTGACTATAAGTACATTAATTTATAAGTACATTAATTTCTATTCAATTTTCGAAACAGTATATTGAAAGCATATGGAATAAAGAAGACGTGAAACACACCCCACTATTCTACAAAACAACTTTTAGTATTACCATTGCTATTTCTCATCAAGTGAAAACAGCTGGCTATAACAACTTCCGCATCTACCTATAGTTTCTATGACCCTCGAGATAAACATAGCACATCTTCTCCTGATGTGCTGTAGTACTCATCTGATATAAATGGATAATTGCTAGCACGCTCTTTCTCTTTCCGTAAGATAAACATTTTGTTGAATGGCTGACTCTTATGTTTTCCCTACTGTGATATATTTTCTCTCTTCTTATGCTATTTGCGCTTATGATGCTTCTGATCACGGCTTTCTATGGATATGTATAAAACATATTTTTCTCTACTTTTGAGGTCATAATATTTAAGAGTGTTGTTTAAATTACTGCATAAATAAGATAGGAAAATGTATATTTCTATTCCGCGAATTTAGATATAATGCATGTAAGAATATTTCATTTGGTATACCGGCAAAAATGAAGAAGAGAGGAGGGAAATATATCATCTTATTATATTTATCATGAATACAGTTGTATATCTTAGCTATTGCACGTTCAATGATCATTTATATTTACATTTAGTATGAAAGTTTTTGTTATAATTTGTGATTTAATTATTGTGTGAAACAGGATTTTTCATTATACTAACAAGAAAAACATTACAAATTATAATATATGTATATATATACATACATACATATATAGAAAAGCCTTCGTATTTCAGTTTTATAGTTATTTCCCCCTGTTTATTGTTTGGGAAAAAGTATTTTAACCAGAAAATGTTTCAAATTTTGCTAAAAGTATAAGAAAAATGTGCTCTAAGAAGTTTTGGAGCTATGTTACGATTTCTTGGACGTTTTACTAGTTAAATGACATTATTTGCTGTCGTAATTAATGTGTTATAGAAATGAAAAATGTAACAATATTTAAATGTAAAAATGAAACACGCAATTTAAAATATACAATTTCTGCAATGGTCCTAACAGACAAAATCACTATGAAACCTTTCAATTATAAGTAAAAAAAAGAAATAAAATAAAATCGAAAATTCAATAAGTGAGGTAAAGTAATTTTAAATGCTGCCTACCAATTGGGATTGAGAAACAGTGAGTTTATACTATCGTATATACAAACAACCACCTTTCAGCACATGTGCGGGAAAACATTTAAACATATAATGATGTTTATTACAAAAACCATCATATTTTGTCAATTACATCATAATATATAAAAAGGTACAAAACCAAATACAAATAAAATTCCTAATTAAAACAAATCAGCCAAAGAATTAAAAGAAAATATAAATAAAGGAATCAAAATTTCTTTTAGGTCTTACAAAGGAAAAAAATAAAAATAATCCTGCAAGTTTAAATTTTTCATTACATTTTAATAGTACCATAAAATACTTACTTAGTAAAAACATGAATTGTCTTCTTAAGAAATCAATCCAAAAGGATGTGCGGAGTTACAAATAAAATGCATTTATTTGATAGATTTTGCGAAATTCCCTTATATTTACGAATCCTATGAATTAAAAAAAATATATTGAATAAGTTTTAAAACCAAGAAGAGTAATAAAAGTCCAATTCATTTTAATTTTTT
>BMAW01025320.1:131199-142288 GCA_019974015.1 Nephila pilipes
TTTTGTAACTTTTGACAAATCTTTCTCTTTCTATCTGCTGTAGCCCATGTTAGTGCAAATCTTGTACTGGAATTTGATGACATTCTAAGTACTTGTCTAATTCATGTTTAATGGTTAGGTAACAAGTTTAGTAAAATTGTTGTTATAGAATTATCAATTAGAAATTTTATTTAGTCAGTAAAATATCTTATTATTTTTCTAAGGAACGTTGTTTGATAGGAATTTAATTTCGTTTCTTTCTTGAGATTTAGGAAATTTCCAAGCATTACTTCTGCAAAGAAGGATTACAAATTCTGTTAATCTGAATATATGTATTTTATTAAAATGTTATGGAACACTAAATGCATCATCATTTATCCATTTTACAAAATAAACTTTTTAACTTTACACAAGCAAAAGAAAAAAAAACAACTTGTAATTTATCTATTATTTTTACAGATTAAAAGTTACTAGAATGTAAAACTTACATTTTTATTGCAAATACTCATCTTTAAGAAATGTAGCAAAATAATCCTGTTAACAGTATGCAATAATCCATGAAAAAAATCATTGAAATATTGCGTTTATACCATAATTTTTAACATCTATCATAAGCATTTTAAATTTAATGTATGTGGTATTTCATTTAAATTGAATTTAATATTTGTAAGCAAATAACTTACTGCATAAAACTTTGTTTTGGAATGTATTAATCAACTTTTTCTTTCTCAGAAGTTCGCTGCCATGGTGATTACTCTTTTCAAAATGAGGTATGAAATATACAAAAGAATCACCTTCTTTTCTTCATTAATACATATACAGATAATTATCTCATGTTCGTGTCTACTTATTTGAGATATTTTGTATTAATTAGATTCATCGTTATCGACCATCAGACGTGCGATCGGCACACGAGTGTTCACCATGACCATTCACAGACGACTGATAGAGCAAAATCTACGCAAGGACCAACGGCTACGCCACCTGCCACTAACGGCTGTACACTGTTGAGCCAAATTATAATAGTGCTGATAGAGAGAAATAACGCTCGTAACGACCGCTACGCTACCTGCCAGTCACCCCTGCACACTGTCGAGCCAGATTACAGCGGTTCTCGGCTCAATCATTTTGTAATGATGCTAACTGGCGACATATAGCGTTGAGCGACGAATCCCGCATCCAACAGCGTCCTGACGATCATCGAAGACGTGTCTGGAGACCCCCAGACCGATCCTGCTTTCACTGTTACACGCCTCATTGCCCACAATCAGTAGTTATAGTCTGGGGTGCCATTTCATTTGATACCGGACCCCTTTCGTCGTCATTAGAGGCACACTTACAGCTCAGAGGATATTCTGAGCCCTGTTTCACTAATGTTCGTTTTGAAGTACCTTGACCTGATTTTTCAGCATGATAAGGCCAGACCACATAAGGTACATGTTGCAATGAACTGTCTTAATTCTTGTCAAATAATTCCTTTACCAGCCAGATCGCTCTCCAATTAAGCATGTCTGGGATATGATGGGAAGGCGAATGCATCTATCAAGGAATGTTGATGAATGGTGCGTATTTCGTGAGAAATACCGCAGGAGACCATCAGGGAGCTTTATTACTCAATGCCATGTCGAGTGGCAGCTTGCATCAAGACTAGAGGTGTGCAATACCTTATTGAGCTCGTTACTTTGTAACTCTGAAGTAAAGCATTCAATTTTTCTGAATTTTTAATCATTTTCTATTCTGTACATAATTTTCCTATCTAACAATTCTTTCTTTATTTGTTCTGGAGTATATTTTACATAATTATTGCATATTTATTATTATAATGAATATTTTTTTAATAAGCGAAAATCTTTTAACTTAGGAGTTCTGAAATATTTTTTTTTAAAGTGAATGCATGTAATTATAATTTGTAGCCAAATGTAGTAAATTAAATTGAAAATTAAGTAATTATAAGTCATGAGTTATTTTTATAGAATGTTCATATGACAAAAAAATATTGGTGATATATCATAAGTATCCAGAAACGCCTTATATTTTAGATCTTGTCATACAATTTAAGTTATTAAAATTTTATTTTAATCTTAGAAAACAAATTATTGCATCATATATTTCACTACTTCCTAAAGCAAATCATTATAATTTTCACAGAATCACAACTTTGAAATATTTTGTAGCCTTACAGTCTATTTTTGTCTCAATACACACCTTTACAATTTATTATTATTATTTTTTTCATTTTAGTTCCTAAGTATGAATATTTTGTTCTTCCTAAACAGCATTCTCATAAAATTAAAATTAATTAATGTTACTCAGTATTAGTAGACAAAACAACGTTGGCGAATAAAAATTATATTTTTATTTTAAAGCTATGTTATTTGAGAACTAAAGGTATAAAAATGGTATATTTAATGAATGTAGTGATTTAGAAAATTTAAAGCAACTACAAATGAATTACTGGACTTATGTTCTTGTCATACAATTAAGCTTTACATTCCTACTAGGAATCAGATTCTTGCTTGGTTGGATCATATTGAGATTCGTTATATTATTACTTGCTATTACAAAATAAGACACATTATTCTTGGTTTAAGGACACTATTTGATTTTTTTTTGAGTCATGATTCTAAATAAACTTAAATAGTCAAGAAAATAGACATCTGTCATCAAAAAAAGCATCAACCTTAGTATATAGAACGTTGTACTTTTAAACACTTAAAATTGTAATTTTCTTTGTTTCAAAAAAATATGGGTGCTACAAATTAATTAATTAATAAAATTACTTAGATTTTCAAAGAAATTAAAATATTTAAATAAGAGTTTTTTAAATATTTATAAAGAATTGTGTTTCGCAATCATACATTTTTTACGTTATATACCACAAATTCTTGACTATATTTCTCACTTTTTCTTACATTTTCAACCGAAAAAAATGAAAGTCCGAATTATACTCATATGAAAATTAAGAAAAGACTTTTAAAATTCGAACAATGAACGTCTAGCAGCTGTAAGAAATTGTTGTAACACGCGTGCTGCGCAGGTGTTCTTTTACATAAGCGGGAACTTACAGTACATGTAGCACAAGCGTACATATCGCATATTGCGACGGCACCAATAATTATGACTTAGTCGTAACAATAATATTTTAGCTGTGTTCTAGTCAAAGTGATTAAGACAGAAAATTGGAATTTATTGATTGTTTTTGTGTTAAAATTTTAAGTTTTTGCTATCGAAATTGACATTTTTGTTTTTTATTAAAAATTTCAATTATGCTAATAAATACTTTAATATTTTTTAAAAAAATATTGTAAAGTTGTGGGTGAGTATTTTATTTGAATTTTAATTTTTCTGGGAAATTATGTACCAAATTAAGCATGCGTATTATAGTCGATATTTTACTGTAAATCAGATTATTTAAGTGTTCAGAAAAATACCATTAATACGAGAGGTGTCCAAATGATAAGAGTATTAAACCTCTGACGCTCAAAGATAATTATTTTCAACAATGTTAGTTATATTGCTTTTAAAATAAAACTCTTTGGAAGAGAATGTGCTCGTGTGTCTTAGTTTGAAAGGTTTGTAGTGTTGTGATTGAAATTTGTCTCATGAACAAATCCTTCCAGTTTCAAGCTGATGAGCTTAAAATGGTTTCCTCTCCCGAAGAGAAACTCGCAATTCCAGATTTAAAAAAAAAAAAAAAAAAAAAAAAACTGCTTACTAGGTTTGTATCATAATTTCAACTTGGTGCCGTGAAGAAGAGGCTGGTAGAAAGTATTTTAAAACCACTTTTTGGACTCAAAAAATCATGGCTATCTTCATTGAATCATTGTCCCAAGAGACAGCAATTAATGCCAGGTGATATTGAGAAATCGTGAATTTCTACATTTGGCAATATACAAGAAAAGCGGGTGAATATGGATGATTAAAATATGTATGCTGCATCGCTATACAATTTCCCCTGCAAAATACGCCACAAAAGAACTCTTGAACTGATTTGTTTGGCTGATCATCAAATTCCCATTTGAAAGCCCCAAAGTCTAATATTTTTACTCACTAATATACAAGCTTATTCGAAATAAATCAGCTAATTCAAAACTGCCATATTTTAATAAATGTTTAACACAGAATTATAGAAAGTACATGAATAAAAGAGAAAAAATATGGGAAATTATTTTACAAGTGTTTCATATAAATTCCTTCTGTTGCAAGTATAATGCTAAGACGGTGCGTGTAAGTTCCTGCCAAACTCGTTACAATGTGTCTGTATAGCCACAAGAATATAGAGTTAAGACTTCACTCGATGTTCATTATTATTAGGACTCAGTACTTTCAAGGATTACATGGATCGTAACATTATATTTGTATTAACACTCGCTGAACAGTAGGTTGAGGAATTCCAGTTCACAACTGGAGCTAACAATCGTTTCTTTGGGCTTCGTAGAAAAGTGTTTATCACTCGTTCAACATATTCCACATTTTTATGCCTAAGCCCCTCTACTTGTTTCTTTACAAAGATATCCATTACTCTCAACATACCACTTTCGAATTCTCTGAGCTGTAGGTAGGTTGATCTGGTTTCATTTCACTAAATTCATGCTGAAATTAAATTCATGGTGAAAACAGATTCAAATTGTAGAAATGACAGCAAATAAAACGGTTTCTGCTCCACGGATGCAATTACCTTTTCTGTCGTTAAGAAACTTCTAAAACAGTTCTCATGAAATAGCATCACGAAGAACAAAACCAGCGTCCTCTACTGTTTGAAACATAAAATTTTCATTTTTTCTCTTTGTATTTGAGTATAACTTATTATTTGGAGTCATTTATCTTAGAAAATGTAGAATTTCGAAATCAAAACATTTATTATGAATAACCATGTTGTTTATAGGCGGAAAAAGATTTTCGTCCACAAATGGGATCTAGAGTATTTTCAAATATCTGGCCAAGTAGGAAGTAAGATATTTTTTGAATCATAAGTAAGCTATCCCTCGTCTCTTAAAGTGCATAGTGAAAGAAGGTGATTCTACCCAAAATTAGAGTTTGTACGGATATGAATACGTAAAAAGTCTTCAAATAACAATTTACTCCTCCAATTTTTCAGAAATAGAAGACATGTACTATTTTGGACATTTTTTTTTTGTATTTGCATACTTTTGCTATATTTATATTTTTGTCATTATTTTCAAACAAATGGATTTAAAAATTAAAATATTATTGTAAAATAAATAAATAATCTATTAGATAAAATTCTAAAAAAACGAATCGTAAAATAATTAATGTTGGTTTATACAATGTATTGTTAACGCTCTTTATTTAAAAAAAACTAGCAACAATAAAGTTGACGCTTAAGAAAATGATTTAATACCAATCTTGTTATTCAATTTCAAAAATAAATTAAAAATTCTCATTTTTTTCGTTAGCAATTAGTTTTATTTTTACGTAAATACTATATTGAGGATTTGTTTTTTATGTACCAATTCCATGAATTGAGAGCTAAACATCGAAAAAATATATTACAGCGTATGGAAATGTGTGATCTGCGTATACTGGATCTCATTAATTTATCATTGGTTGTCAAAAACACTTGCCTGAAAACTTCATCGGGATTCTCTATATATTTATATTATATTCCCATTCCATTATCCCGTTAATATTGGATATTATACGTTTGAGACTCAGCTGTTACATGTAACATGTACAAACTGAATAAATATCAGCTGCAAGAATAGCCAGAAATTTCGATACTAAGTAATAATTTTTGTTATGAATTCTAGATGCTATGTACGAGTATTTCTGAGTAAAACTGTTAGTTGGGGGCATTTAAACAAGGTGCCTTTATACAAGATAAGTTAAAGCTCCCGTCTACCACCCATTTTGTCTTCGTGAACGTAATTGTAATCCTAAGGAATTACTAATATCGTCCTCACGTCTATACTATTTTAACTATTTGAATGAAATAAAGTGCACCCGAAAGAGCAAAACTGAATGAAGATTTTTATGGCATTAAAGTTTCCTCCATTTCTGGATATATTTTAAAATAATTTTTAAAGCTTAGAAAGGCTCAAACAAATCATTAAAATAGAAATAATAATATTTTTAAATTTGGAGGAAACTGTAATGTCGCAGAACCTTTCATTACAGTTTTCACCATTCCAATACGTATTTTTGCATTCCAATGGTTCAAAAAGACAGTTTTGAGGATGGTAGAAGTAGTTCCATTGACTTAACGTAATGCTTTCGAAATCCGAATGGCGTTAGCAGGTTCATTAAGATGTTTAACATATTACGAAACACTCATAAGTAAGAAACTAAAATGGAAATATAAGTTTTCTAAAACGAGAGAAAAAAATTACAGAAGTAGAGGGAAATAATATTACAAAAAATACTTACTTCAACTAAGGATGAAATATTTCACATATAGTTTCATTAATATTATTTTCATTACAGTAATATCTATTTTCAATACTAAATAGTCTCCTAGCTATAAATATAAAATAAGTTATTACTTATATGGATATGCATGTATCTTTCTAAACACATTTGAATATTTTTTTTCATACTTTCTGCATTTACTATACTCCAAAAATATTTTTACAAACATTCGTGTTTTACTTAATAAAAATAGATAAATTAACCTTCATTGCTTCGGACTGCTCAAATCTACGAGGTATTGAGCGCGTATAAATTTAATTAACTTTCAATGGAAGTCAAAGATTTTCTCCCATTTTCCTGCCCAATCTAAAAGGAAGTAGAGGGAGTGTTGAATGAAACACATTATTTCAGATTGTAACAGATTGCATTTCACTTCCATTTTCTCCATTCTACGGATTGAAGCATTTACAGCGATAAGAATGAAGAATTTCTGCATCTTCTAGTTCACTTTTGATTTACATCAGAACTAAAGTTGAGGTAATTCGAATTGTTTGTAGTTTGTTTATCTTCAAAGTGAGTTCGTTAAGAATTGGCTTTCGTCTTTAATGAATATATCTTAGGTATCTCTTAGAGTTTTTATTTTGATTCTTCAAACTAAGATAAATAAAATTGTTGTCTAGAGAAATAAATATGATTTTAATTAAGCTAGTCTTATATGATTGAAAAAAAAATATAAGCAATTAAAAGCAAAGAAACCTTCGTAAAAATATCTTATCATTCTCCAGGAACTACAAATATTGTTCATTGCCTTCAAATCTTTTTTATGAGAACTCGTGAGAAAAACATTACATTATAATATCTTTGTACTATTATTGCGTAGAATATTACAAATGTATTCAAGTTCAATAATTAAGTAAAATAATTTTACTTCTTACATTTGCCCTCCAGTAATCAAAAAAAATTTATAATTCTTAAAAATGTTCAGTTGCTTGCGTAAATGACTGATTAATAATTTCTACAACTTATAGAGAGAGAGAGAGTATATATATCAGACATATAATTAATCAGTAATTTTATAAAGCAATTACTAGCCTGTAAGGCATCCATTGATTACCAAGCTTTTGCATAAGGAAGAAAATAATAACGGGAAGATGAAATTGCATGTTATATGATATTTGGTACTGGCATCATCAATATTAAGATATATTACATTGTTAAGTTTATGGGCTTTTTAGGACGATTAAATCATAAATAAATCAAAATGAAATATATTCTCATTATATAGGAAAATTGCTCACATATAAAGGAAATTATAGTGAAGCACTATATGGCCATTATTTTTATTGATGCATTTTGGGGAATATTATAGAAAGTATTTGATCCATTAACATGAAAATAAAATTTATATCAGCAATTTATTCATCCAAATGTAAAACAATAAGAAAAATATAGCAGAAGGAGACATTATTTAATACATTTAAAATATAAGGAAATAATGGATATTTTATCAGAATACGACTTCACGGATATAACTATGTTCTTTAAGAAAATTTTAAGCAGTTCAAACTTTTCTAGAAACTTATCAAATAGTAAAAAATCATTTTTTATTTTAAAAAAATAAATATTTCGTCTTATAAGTTTCAGCGTATGGTCTAATTTTAAGATCTTTTCCAAACAATATAACTTATGTTTCCAAATTTCTTGAAGTAGTTGAACATTATATCGCGCTATATACACATTTACGACCATGCAAAATATTTGAAGGAAATCGTAATATTTCATTGAAAATGCCATGTTCCTGCGAGTGTTATGGTATCCATTATTTAAAACTGAAATTGTGATTGCCGTAATAATTCTGAAAAATAATAATAATAATAATAAAAAAACTCGTTGTTATTCATATTATCTTTGTTTTCAAAGTAATAAAAGGAATTTCAATTTACACAGTATTATTTTCATTTAAATAAATATTTCACATAACACATCTTTTTTAAGTAATATGGAAAGTGAAATTGAAAAGAAAACTTTCCGGTTGCTGTATAAATTCATCTCTACAAAAATTTATTTCACTTATGTAAAAGAAGCATTGTAAAAGACATGTTTTATTATTTTTATGAGTATAAGTATATTTATATTTGAAAGGAGAAGAATTTGTGTGTTTGTAAAAACAGATTAGAAGCCGAATTCGCATTATCCTTACTTCAGTTCCTACAATTGCACTGCCTGTTTGAAAAAATGATGACTAGGCAATAAAAGAAGAAAAATAGATAATGAGAAAAAGCATAATATAGCAGGTAATATAGCTGCTAGCAAAAGTAATATAGCAATCACTAACATTGTATCCTGAAGTTATATGTTTCCGAAACAACTTTCATTCATGTGTGAACCATTAGCGATTTGAGAACATTCATCACATACTGATGAAGATATTTAAAAGCCTAACAAAAACAGCGCTGCATTACATTTATTCCATTCCATACCAGTGGAAGAAAGGTAAGCTTACCAGATCAAAATAACATTCACTATTCTGAAAGGTCTTAAAAACAATGATAACTTATTCTTCAGAAAATTGCATTCGAAAAATACTATTTCGAACAACAATTTAACAATTCCGTTGCCACCTTTTCAAAGAAATAAAGACATCTGTTCGTTAGTTTTGAAATATCCACTGAAATTGTCAAGTGGTTCTACTCAAGTAATAGTCATTCTACTCTCAGGTACCTTTTATAATTGAAAAATGCTTTTACACTAATTAACATACTGATATAGACTTATTACAAAAGAAATGTATATCAAATGCTGTCTGCAAGAAAGTTTAAGCATGGAATAAAATGTTTAAGTAATTTAATCTCTTTTAAGATTAAAACGTATTTTTTATAAACATAAATTTGTATCATGTTTCCTCTAAATTACTTTAGATGTTTTTTTTTTTTTTACTTGCAAATATTGATAGTTTTTAAATATAATAAACATATGTTCATTAGTAATTTACAAAGGTATATATGACTATTAAAATTTAATTTTTTTTATTCCAGTGTAGTAAGCAGTAATGGAAAAAAAAAGAGAAAAGAGAAACATAAAGAAACCATGAAAGAGAAAATTTTAATTTTCTTTTCACAAGGAACCATTTAGGGTCAATAATCTTAGTATATAATTTATATTTTTCTTAGAAATAAAATGATTAATTATATTTTAAGTAACAAAATATTAGTTAATTTTTTTTCTATGTTCATGAAAATTTATATAAATTTCTCAAAATGTGCCTTCAAATTTATTATTTAATAATTTTCTTGAATTCATAATAAAATATAATTTCATAAGTCATGTTATAAGCAAAAATATCTCATAACCTGAGTTTTGAATTCAATAATTCTCAAATATAATTGAATGAAATTACTTGTTCTACTTGAATTATTTTTATTTGCATCCTCTTATGCTTGCTACATATTATAATAAGTAACAAGATTATTGACTCGCGCTGTATGGGAAGACTTTGATTGATTTAATTTATTTGTCGAAGATGATTACTATAGTTTGAAATATTGCTAGTAATCGTATTAGTTGTTATTTAATTAGAGGTTTTAGATGTTGATTCATTTGCATATATTTTTAGATAAATCTTACTTAGAAAAAAATTTAAACACCCAATTCATTTGTTACAAAAATCGAAACGCATATATTCATCCATACAATATTTAAAATCATGGCCATAAAAATTCATCAAAAAACTGTAAAGAAACAGATTATTTATTTGATTTAAGCAAAGTATTCCAACAATGTAATACTAAGGAACCAATAAAAATGTCTGAGAAAAATCCGATATTTATGAATAAAATGAGATATTTAGGAACATTAAAAAGTTGGTAATAAAAGGAACAAATAATGCAGACGTTAAGAGATAGAATTATCTGCTTAGTTACTTTCTTAGTAAGATTATGTTCACTTAATACTATCTGCCAAACTTTTAATGAAGAAAACCGTAAGTATTAAACCTTGAACAAATGTACAGCAACACTAATTCAAATTTTCCAAAAAGAATCTATCATTTAAAAAACATGAATTAATGGTTTATAGACAAGGAAATAAAAATTAACTTTTACTCAGCATTCATTTGATATTTTTAACTATAAAAAGATGCATATCTTAAAATTATTATATCCATGCTTGTGTTTCTTTAGATGTAATCAATTTATAATTTACGTTTTACAGTGATATTTTCAGCACCGATACTCTCTTATTCTACAAACTTGAACAATTTACCTTTGAATACGTTCATTGCACAAAATCCACATGGTACTGGGAGAGCATAAATTTAATTAACTTTCATTGGAAGTCAAATAATTCTTCCAATTTCCTTTTCTAATCGATAATGAAGTGGGGTTAAGTCAGTGCTGATTGGAGCCCAGTATTTTGATTTGCAATAGAATTAACTTTCACTTTCAATCTTTAGATTCTACATCCGGAAAGATTGCAAACAATGAGATTGTAAACGATTTCTAGCAATAAGACCGTTGTTGTTCTGTATTTCAAGAATTTGAATTGATTTATGTGAAACCTGAAATGATTGATCTGTAATTAAACGATTTTCATATGTGTGCTCATTAAGAGAGTTTACTTTCTTCCTAATTTAAAAACTCTCAGTACATTAGCACGCGAAAATATTGTCCTTAAAATTAAATAGCTTTTTGAAAATTCCAATAAATGTGATTTGAAAATAAATAAGAATGCAATGGTAAAATTA